>JANTNU010000006.1:27968475-27982841 GCA_024752395.1 Erythroxylum havanense
TAATTGGGTATTGAATTTGTATTGAGCCAGATTTGGAAATGATTGTATGTATATAAATGGATTTGGTTATTGAAATAGTGTGTGGCCAAGAATAATTTCGTATGCACAATGTTTTAGTATAGTGGGCCCAAATTATTGATTGTTTATGCGCACTCCTCGTTTTAAAAGAAAAGAAAAATGTCATACGAGTTTTAGAAGGGGTAGTAAATGTTCTAGTACGCCACCCTCGCGGGTCACGGGCTCGGTTATCATCGTGGATATCGGGTTCGGGTCTGGTCGGGTGTGGGGTGCTACACAAGAGGAGCAAGAGGAGAGACACATTGGAGCAAGCCATAGTCAAGGACTTCAAGGTGGGTTTCACTTTTATAGCTAGACAATAAGCTAACAAAAGTTTCTGTCAATAAATGATAGTAATAAATTTTGCAACCACCTCATTCATGTGCATTTAAGGTTGTTTAGTGTTGCAAGATTTTTCTACATGCTTATACATGATTTGTGGGATGTTAAATGAAAAGTTTGCTTTATTAAAATGATTCTTTGAAAAGATACATAATTTTAAAACCATACTTTTGGATATGAATTTTAGGATATAATAAGCTTATGAAAAGTAAGTTTTCAAGGAAATGTGCCTTTGCGGGTATCAAGCTTACAAGATTTTGAAATTCTATGTATTATGTGGGTTTGTGGTAGTCCCTCAAGAACCATCACATGCACGTTGACTCAAGTATAGGCTTCTCTCACCTGCCCTCTAGTGACATGGAGTTCCCTCAAGGACTCCCTCAAGAATTAACGACTACACAGGATCATTTCATTGGAAATGTGTAGTGTGTCATGTTTCGGACTTACCCAAACCATTTGATGTGTTTATATGTTCATGACCAGTTGATATGAGTGATGCATTCATGACTGCATACACTAAATTTTTCTGCATTGATGAAGTATTAAAAAAATGTCTTTGCTTGTTACAAACTATAAAATTGTTACCCACGAGCCTTTGAGCTCACCCCGACTTTCCTCCCCATAAGGAAGTGATGAGCAAGAGATTGAGTAAACAAGGGCTAAGGCATCACTCTACCTTTGAGATGTTGATGTAATTTAAACAAATCTAGTAAAACAAGGCTTTAATTGCATTTTGAGCAATTTATAATTCACATATCTTTTGTATCTTGGAATATTCTTGAAACATTCATGTATTGGGGGCTTGAAATGCCCATTAAAGCTTTGTAAAACTACGATCTTTTGATACTGATGGTTTATGATTTTGTTTCTGCCCATGATACTCAAGGTTACATAGGGGGAACAAAATGTGTGTACTGACTTCAAGGATATTTTGGGTTAATGTGAGCTGAATTAAGCAAAATTGTCTTCTGGGAAGTTGTAGATGATTTTTCCAACTTTCCAACGATATAAAGTTTGTAAGATTTGGAGATCGTAGTAGAAAGTTATGATCATTTGAAGTTGGTATTGTTGCATAGGGTGAATTTTAGGGACAGATGCATTGTATTGAAATTTTAACCCTTATAGAGAAAAAAATTGTTTATGAGGTCTTCATGGGAATTGTAGTTCTAGAAGTCTTCTTTAAAACGGTCTAAGAACGACCTCAATCCAAAACTTGTAGTGAAAGTTATGCCCTTTTTATTGCTTTGTCTTATTTTTGCGTCTCAGTATGACATCAGCAATCATCTCATGACGTCAGCAATCATCTCATGACGTCAACATCTTCTTAGTTTGATCAGAACATCTTTTGATCCAAATTTGATCCTTTAGATGATAGAATTGGTCTTTGAGGTCTCATGAAAGTTATAGATCTTGAAGCTCTCTTTTTATTCATCTAAAGAACACCTGAATCTGAGTTCTATACAGAAAGTTATATCCATTTTTCTAAATCGTCTCATATGACGTCAGCAATCGTCTCATGATGTCAGCATCATCTTTGTTTGGCCAGAACATCTTATGGTCCAAATTTGATCCCTTAGATGATAGAATTGGTCTTTGAGATCTTCATGAAAGTTGTAGATCTTGAATTCCTCTTTCTATTAATCTAAATAACACTTGAATCCGAGTTCTATATAGAAAGTTATACCTATTTTTCTAAATCATCTTATATCACATCAGCAATCATCTCAAGACATCAGCATCGTCTTAGTTTGACCAGAACATCTTCTAGTCCAAATTTGATCCTTTAGATGATAGAATTAGTCTTTTAGCCTTCATGAAAATTCTAGATATTGAAGTCCTCTTTCTATTCATCTAAATAACACCTAAATCTGAGTTCTTTACAGAAAGTTATACCCATTTTTTTGAATCATCTCATATGATGTCAGCAATCGTCTTATGCCAACAGCATCGTCTTAATTTGGCCAGAATATCTTCTTGCTCAAATTTGATCCTCTAGATGATAGAATTGATCTTTTAGGTCTTCATAAAAATTGTAGATCTTGAATTCCTCTTTCTATTCATCTAAAGAACACCTGAATAAGAGTTCTATATAGAAATTTATACCCATTTTTCCTAATCGTCTCATATGACGTCAGCAATCGTCTCATGACGTAAGCATCGTCTTAGTTTGGCCTGAATATTTTCTTGTCCAAATTTGATCCTCTAGATGATAGAATTGGTCTTTGAGGTCTTCATGAAATTTGTATATATTGAAGTCCTCTTTCTATTCATATAAAGAACACCTGAATTTAAGTTTTGTACAAAAAGTTATACCTCGTTTGTTTTTTTGAATCGTCTCAGTATGACATCAGCAATCGTCTCATCACATCAACATTATCTTAGTTCCTCATTCTGTTCTATTTTTGACCCTTTTAGAGGTCGAAACACACTTTGAGTGTTTCATGAAAGTTGTAGATTTCGAGACCCCCCTTCAAATAGTTTTAAAACGAAATCAATCCAACATCTGTAGCAAAAGTTATGGTATTTTCACCAAGACATGTACAATTCAAGTAAGGGCTTAAACGAGTTAGATTCTTTTGGTCATAACTTCCTCATCCAACCTCCAAATGAAGTGATTCTTGAAGCAATGGTTTTACAACATATTTTTCTATCTCTCCATAAAAATTTATATCTTTTGGGGTTGACATGATTATTTTTGTTAGGGAGAAAGTGAGGGGTCAGTTGGGAGAGCATAATTGTAGTATGTGCATGCTTTAGTTTTCTAAGTATATCTCAAGCTATAGTGCTCTAATTGAGGTGATTCCTGGCTTCAAAATGAACTAGAGTTTCATAGCCGCAGATTTTTTTTAATGAAGTCAAATTGTAATTTTGGTGTTTGACTAGTGTGGGCCTCCATTCTTATAGAATGATGATTATTTAGGGTTATTGGAAATCACCTTACAAGGTACTGCACAAGCCCAAGGTTTATGATTCCGAATGTTGGGCTCCGAAAATGGGGTCCAACAAACGATGTTAGAAATTGTCTGATTTAGGAAGTACTTCGAGTCAACTTATTCTCCTCTTCCCTTTTCCTTCTTCTCTTCCTCTATCTATCGATGATCTCTCTCTATGGTTTCTCAAAGTAGTTGATGCAAAAACTCAATTCTCTACCTCTTTTTTATATCCTCCTATGTTTTAGGTAACCCTAGGGTCTTTCGAAGTCTGAAAGGTCAAAAAAATCCGTCAAAACTTAATGTTCATGAGTGTCTGCATGTCTACCTGACGTAGGCCACTACTGTGGCCCTGCAGGCCACGATCGTGGCTCACTTCTAAGCCTTCTGTCATGATCGTGGGCCATTCCCTGGGCTTCTATCATGATTGTGGCATATGGGCCAAATTTGAAGCTTTTGTCATGATCGTGGCCTAACAATTGTTCTGGCTTGAATGTCTCTGAAAATCCTACGTTATTCAATTTTGACCTTAAAATATTAACAAACACATCAAGGTATCTCAAAAACATAATATTTAAGCTTAAAGACTCCTATAAAAACACATAAAACATAAATAATTAACAAACTAACACATTCTATGTAGCACCCCCTTACTGCAAGGTACACATCGAGACACCCGAAAGTCATTCTGGTACATAACCTACGATAAGGGCAAGCTACGTTCGATCACTACATTCACTTCACGTGGCATCATATCAATATTCACTTATAAAGCATCAATAGAAAAAACAACAATATTTTAAAACTAACTTTTTCCTCGTTTCATTTCATAAACCTCGAATGTCTGCATTGTATCTTTCAACATTTTCTATATGTACATCATCAAAACCTAATACAAAAGTTCTACATGAAAGAGGAAACTATACACAATCTAACTAATTTGTCTAAAAATCCCAACTGATCGACCTTTAAGCCATGACTTCTCTTTCCAATCACAATCTACATGGCTGGTAGAGCCTCTCAGTAGCTAGAGTCGTCTCATGATCCTAAAAAGACAACGTTACAATTTTGGTGAGTTTTGTGAACTCAATGAGGTAACCATCATCGATGGTTCACTCAATTCATAAAACACATCATTTCACATAACATATAATCATATCCAGCACTTTACATAAGTATCACATTTTCACTTAAGCATAGGTAAATTTGGCATTTCATTCTAGCAAACATACTTAACAACACGTATATGAAATTCTCATGAGACACTTTTTAATTATTATGTTATTGTGACCGAGTGTCTGAATTGTTGCATATATATTTTGGATATCGGGCTCATTAATAACTGCCCTTTATCCGCTTGGGAGATACAGGGCTCATTTTACATAATGAGCCCTAAGCTCTTAATCACTTTCAAGCTCGAGACTCATTTTTAATCATTGAGTTTTAAGCTCTGATCGGTGGCTACTTTGGTCACAACTATCATTATCTCATTATGCATTCATGTATGGAATGCATGTACCACAATCACTCACATTATAAAGCACTTAGGTCTTCACATCCACATTCAAGTAACACTTCAATATCTCAATCCGCAGTAACACTTCAATATCTCAATCCACAGTCACATTCATCAGATCTTCTGTCCCGAATCCACAACTAAACACATTCAATTATCATTCAAACCATAAATTAAACAAACAATTAATTAAGTGACACTGTCTAGGTTACTCACAAGTTATTCCCAAAGCTAATGTCTGGAAGTTTCGGCAACGTCTGGGGGTTGACGTTCTAGTTGCTTCTCTATATCAGACAACATACACATATATTACAATTTGTACAATCATAAGTGTTTAATAATGCACATTTATGAAATGAAATATATACAATACATGTTCATGACAATCCTAGGTATTTATCCATCAATTTCATCTCAAAGTCATTCTCACTAAAACCATTAAAATCACATTTCATTCTTATTGAATCACTTCAGATTTTTTTTCCAATACAACCCTTTTGGGTCTACTACTCACGTTCAATCAGAAGGTAAAAATGATATAATTTTGTCAAACTCCCTTCTATAAAAGTGTTCCTCTATGTCTTATCTTTCCATTGACACCAAAATCACTCAATTTGGTTTAGTAATTTGGAAGATATGCCTCAAACATTATTAGGTTATCCATATTCAAAAATAATATACTATGCACAACTTCCATCCAGAAATTAAAAATCTTAAAGACTAAATCACAATTCAAATTTTCATATGATTTCTATCCCTATGTCTCTAGGTTACTCAAAATGAAAAATAATCTCATTTGGAATCCTATAAATCCAAATATAATTAAAATACTGAAGGGTGCTCAGTAAGAAATCCTATTTCATTGTTCCAACAGATTCCACACATTGATTTGATCAATCTTTCTCAATTCAATTCAGAATGCTACAAAATTTTATTTAGAGGTCAAAAAATGTGCTAGAAATCTATTGGTTCAATAATCAAGTCATTTAGATTTCTAGAGAAGAAGTTATGGTCAAAAGAAGCAAGAATATTCAGTAAAAGAGAAAATCTCAAATGCACGATCATGCTTAAGCACGAGGATGCAAATTCACTATACCCCAAAGTCACTGTTATGCTTTTGCACGACGGTGCCTTTTTCCTAAGATCTCAAAAGTCACCATCGTGCTTTTTCACGATGGTGTTTTTCCACTTAACTCAATATGCACAACGGTGCAATTCCACTTCTTCTTCTCCACCGATATCTCAACTTCAAAACTCTATAACTTTTGATCTAAAACTTCTAAATTTACAAAATTTATATCAATGGAAAGATAAAAGAAAGATCTAAAACTTTTATGAAGATAATTTTGTCAAAATCTACCTAGATCGACAAAGAAAATTCCCAAAATTTCAGATCAAAAATTCAACTCTCTCCTACTATTCATTCCCAGAATTTTCAAACTTCCAATTTTCAAAAACCAACATTTCAAATTTTTATTTCTAGTTTTTCTACTCCATTTCAATTAACTCATTTATTGAAAATTCATACTACTCCAAAATATACAAGTTTAATCAAAATCATCAAAAACTAAGAATTCATAATCAACCTATTCATGCTCTGTCAATTTTCTGCATTTTCAACTTTCATTCTCAATCTTCATGTTTCCTCTCAATTTTCATTTAAACACTAATTCCCATCTCAGACCATCATTTTACAATTACTCCTCAACTCAAAAATCATTTTTTTGATCATCTCGAAATTTTCATCAACCCACGTATAAACACCTATATATTCATACATGCACAGTGAAGAAACAGAGCATATCACCTTTGCATATCTAGTCCTCTACACTAATCCTATACATCATTTCATTGCTATTTCAAATCCAAAAAAAATCATTTCCACAACATCAAATGACTAAAAATCCATCAAAACTAAATAACACCATGTCCACAATTTTCATCCCATTAACACAATGTTCATGAATATAAATATACATAAATTCCATGATTATGCATTGAAAATAAATTCATCAACTTTATTTTAAAAATCCACAACTTTAATAAATTTATTCACTACTTACTTGTTGAAGATTCCAAAAGATTTAGCTATCTTTAAGCCCTAACTCTATACAAAATTACGTAAACCATCATGAACACTAACCAACTTTTAGTTTTTCTTAAGGCAAAAGAAACCACTTGCAAGGTAGGGTTGGTTTAGGAAAAAGAAAAAGTAAAGAAATCCCTTCGAAGGATTGTGATGGAAAACTTTGTGTGATTGAAGAAAATTTGAAGAAGGTGATTATGAAGAAGGGACTTAGACATATAACTTAGTTCTATTTACTTTATGGCATCTTAACTCACTATCAGACAAAAATTATAAAGGAAACTTATTAAATGACACTTGTCACTTTCCTAAAGTCTAACTCAGTTTCTTCTTTGACTAATTCCTTTAGTCTCATCTTTATAATCTAACTATCTCCAATTATCATAAATTCCTCTTTTTTCCATAAATTTCCATACTTCTTTATGATTTCTGAAAATAAATCCTAAAATTACCAAAATTCAAAAATATTACAATTTCACTAACCCATAAAATTTCCAATGTAAAAACATTCATAATTTTTAAAAATACACAAATCAATCCAATTATACCCGGAATTATTCATGAATGCATGTACAATTATTTTCATATGCAGAAAAATTTACTATTTATGTATATGCGTAAGGCATATTATGCTTGAGCTTGAAAATACATTTCTAAGTCTCTCATAAATCACTCACATTTACCATTTTAACCTCCCCACAAATAATGAGATGTTACAACTCTCCCCTTCTTAAAAAAAATTTTGTCCTCAAAATTCTTACCTGCTTGCTCGAACAGGTAGGGATATTATCTCCTTATATGCTCCTCTGTCTCCCTTGTTGTTTCTTCAGTTGAGTGGTTCCTCCAAAGGACTTTTACCAATAGAATGACCTTGTTTCTCAACTACGTGATCTGCGATCCCACAATCTTGATCAGCTCCTCAATATAACTTAAGTTACTAACAACCTCAATCTCCTAAACCGATATCTCATGTGTCAAATCCGATCGATATCTCCAGAGCATACTCACATGAAACACATTATGCAATTGAGACATCTCATTTGGTAAAGCCAATTTATATGCCAAAAGTCCTATCCTCTCGATGATCTCATAAGGACCAATATACCTCGGGCTCAATTTGCCCTTTTTACCGAATCTCAATACTTCCTTCCACGATGACACACTCAAGAATACTCTGTCCCCCAAACTGTATTCCATATCCCGTTAATGTTGATCCACATAACTTTTTTGTCTATCCTGAGCTGCTTTAATTTAGCTTCGGATCAACTTCACCTTATCCACTGTATCTTGTATCAACTCTGGGCCTTCAACCATTCTCAATCCCTCTTCATTCTAATACAATGGCAATCGACATTTTCTACTATAAAGTGCCTTATATGATGCCATTTTGATACTACTATAATAATGATTATTATAGGCAAACTCTATCAATGCCACATATTGATCTCAAGCTACTCTAAATTCCAATACACAAGCTCTAAGCATATCCACAACAATTTTGATTGTCCTCTCACTCTGTCCATCTGTCTGAGGTTGAAATACTATACTGAAGTTCGACTTAGTGCCCGTAGTAGACTGCAAACTCTTCCAAAATCTCAAAGTAAATCTGGGATCCCTATCAGATAGTATGGACACTGGAATCCCGTGCAGTCTCACCACCTCATTCACATATTTCCGAACCAACGTATCAAGTGAGTTATTCTCTCTCACTGCCGATTTAGTCAATCGGTCCATTATGACCCATATAGTATCATGTTGCCTCGAATTCTTAGGAAAACCCATGATGAAGTCCATAGTAATCCGTTTCCATTTCCACTCCAAAATGGGTAACAAATGGAGCTTCCCTACTGGAACCTGGCGCTCAACTTTATCCTGTTGGCAAGTCATACATCTAGATACATATTCCGCCACTTGTTTTTTCATCCCAGGCTACCAAAAATGTTGCTTCAATGTGTTATATATTTTGGTAGAACCAGGATGCATGGCATAGGCAGCCATATGAGCTTCCTCAAGAATCTCCTTCATCAATTCATCCACATTAGGCACACACAGCCTCTGTCTTGACCACAATGTCTCATCTCTTAACTCAAACTCAAATTTCGGATTCATATTCACTTTCTCCATAAGTTTGACCATATCAGGATCTTTGCTCTGTACTATTCTGATTCTGTCATATAGCATTGATCTCAACTTCCATGTAGCAATCAAGGCCCTATCCTGCTCCAGATTTAACTCCACATTTAAAACTCTCAAGTGAATCCAATTGGGTAACCTTGATAACTAAATCTGAGTTGTACTGATATTAGACTTCCTATTCAAAGCATATGCCATCATATTAGCTTTCCCTAGATGGTACTCAATAATGCAGTCATAATCCTTCAGTAACTCAACCCATCTCCTCTGCCTCAGGTTTAACTCCCTCTAACTCAACAGATATCTCAAACTCTTATGATCTGTGTATATCTAAAAAGTCTCTCCATACAAATAATGTCTCCAAATCTTTAAAGCAAAGAAAACTACAGCTAGCTCCAAATCATGTACCGAATAATTGATCTCTTGAGACCTTAATTGTCTCGATGCAAAGACGATCACCTTGCCATGCTGCATCAATACACATCCCAATCCTTAATGCGACGCATCACTATACACCATATAATCTCCAATCCCCGATGGAATAGTCAACATCGGTACAGTAGTTAGTCGATATTTCAGCTCCTCAAAGCTCTTCTGACACTTCTCACTCTATCTAAACACTACATTCTCCCTCGAAACTTTAGTCAGAGGGGCTGAGATCAGAGAAAATCCCTTGATAAACTTTTAGTAATACCCAGCCAATCCTAGGAAGCTTCGGATCTCTGACACATTTTTTGGGCTTCCCAATTCATCACTACCTCAATCTTCTTCAAATCTACCTGTATGCCATCCCCAATCACTAATGTCCCAGAAACATAACCTGATCCATCCAAAATTCACACTTACTGAATTTGGCATACAGCTGTTTCTCTCTCATAATCTGTAAGATGACTCTCAGATGCTCAACATGCTCCTTTCTGCTCTTCGAATACACCAAGATATCATCAATGAACATAATCACAAATCGATCCAAGTATGGCTGAAACACCTTATTCATCAGGTCTATAAAAGCTATTGTGGCATTAGTCAGCCTAAACGGTATCACTAGAAATTCAAAATGCTCATACCTGCTCCTGAATGCACTCTTAGGTACATCAGCCTCGACTATTTTCAAGTGATAATACCTGATCTCAGATCTGGCTTAGTAAATACCTGAGCACCCTACAACTGATCAAATAAATAATCAATTCTAGGAAACGGATAGTTGTTTTTCACTGTTTCTTGATTCAGTTGCCTATAATCGATGCACAACCTCAAAGTCACATCCTTCTTCTTCACAAATAACACTGAAGCTTCCCAAGGTGAAACACTGGGTCTAATAAAACCCTTTTCCAACAACTCTTGAAGTTGAGCCTTTAACTCCTTCAGTTCCACATGTGTCATCCTATATGAAAGAATAGATATAGAAACAACACCTAGAACTAGATCAATTGTGAACTCCATTTCCCGATCTGGTGGTAAACTAGGTAGCTCATTGGGAAACACATTCAGGAACTCCCTAACTACGAGAATGTCCTGTACACTCTGCTTAGCTCTAGTATCAATGATGTGGGCCAAATAAGCCTCACATCTTCCCTGCATCAATCTCAATGTACTTATGAAGGATATCATCCTGACTGGCACTACTTGACTAACTCCTCTCAATACTGCCCTCGGTTAACCAGGAGATTCTAGTACTACCTCCTTAATGTAAAAGTTCACAATATCCCTATGAGTAGTGAGTCAATCCATACCTAGGATAACATCTATCTCTCTCAGTTGTAAGATAATCAGGTCTGCCTCCATCTCTGCTTGATAGATCCTAATTAAGCACCCCTTGCAGACCTCTCCTATGACAATAGTACTACCTAAAGGTGTACTCACCTCTAACTCATCTGTAGCAACTTCCTATCACAATGTAGTCTACATGTCAAATGTAGTGTGATAAAGGAGTGTGTGGATCATGGATTTAGCAGTGCAAATGCCTCAAAATTATAAATGAGAAGCGCACCTGCACTACATCCGGTGAGTCCTGAGCCTCCTGCCTGGTCATAGCATAGACCCTAGCCTAGGACTACAGTCAGTTACCCCGCCTCTTAATCCTTATGGAAGAATTCCCAACTCTCCCTCTACCTCTACCTTGACTTCTCTATCCAGATCCACCGCCTCTGCTCTGTTAGACTGTAGTATTACTCCCAGATTGCCCATTGACAGCAGATTGAACTCCCAAAGTAGCAGGGCAATCTCTGATTTGGTGGTCCATGGGGACACATTTGAGCTAAGCTCCAGTCAATCTCCAACACTCACCATCATGCCTCCTCTCACAGTGCTCACATACTGGAAACTGACTCTATAATGTACCCCTTTCACTACCAGTATGTGAAAATTTACCCCTCTGCCCAGATCCTAACTGCCTGGATCCACCCGATGATCTGAATACTCTGTTCTGGCACTTACTAAAGGCCCTATCAGAACTGCTCTGACTCTCACTAGGTCTCTTTCCTCTGGACCTTTGCCCATTCTCTGCTTATCTCTCTCTCAGTAGATGCTCAATTTTAATTGAAGCAGCTTTCAACTCAGTGAAAGTACCCAGATCTGAAAGCGTCAACCTTGTTCTAATCTCCATATTGAGTGCATTCTCAAACCTCCTACACTTTTCTTCTTCTGTAGGGATCAGAGTAGTAGCATAACCCATTAACTCATTAAACCGGGCCTCATATTCAGCCACTGACATCTTACCCTGCTTTAATTCCAAGAACTCCTGTATCTTCATGTCCAATTAGATCTTGAATGTGTAATTATCTCTGAAGATCCTTAGAAATTCTTTCCACTTCAATTGACAAGGCCTGGTGGTACTGCCTGGGACAGTCTTCCACCACTGGTAAATTGAGCCCTGCAATAAAGACATTGCATAATCGAACCTTTTATCAGGCTCACAGTCCATCTGATCGAATACTCTTTCTGTCCTCTCTAACTATCCCTCGGCTTCAACAGGACCTGTGCTGCCATAGAAGTCCACAACTCCCTGCTTTCGCAACCTATCATATCTCCTCTCCCTTCTCTCGAGAACTCTAGGAGGCATCTCTCAAATCGAGGTACTGAGGACTCTTTACTGATTCCTATCGATCCTTGATCAGCTGGTTGTTCAATCTAATCATCTAGAGCGGATGACCTATAACAAACAATAACTTCAATCATTATCCACATTTCTTATGATATTTCATGCTTAACATTCTATATGTCCCAACAAATGCCAAACCTTGATTTGATACCACCTAAATGTAGCCTCCCTTGCCACAGGGTACACACCTAGATGCCCAGAGGTCATTCCGGTATATAACCTATGATAAGGGCGAGCTACGTTTGATCACTACATTCACTTCACATGACATCATATCAATATTCACTTATAAAGCACCAACAGAAAAACCACAATATTTTTAAACCAACTTTTTCCATGTTTCATTTCATAAAACCCAAATGTCTACATTATGTCTTTCAACATTTTCTATATGTACATCATCAAAACCTAATACAAAAGTTTTACATAAAAGAGGAAAATATACACAATCTAACTAATCTATCTAAAAGTCCCAATTGACTGACCTTTGAACCATGACTTCTCTTACCAATAACAATCTACACGACTGGTAAAACCTCTCAATACCTAAAGTCATCTCTCGATCCTGAAAAGATAGCGTTATAATTTTGGTGAGTTTTGCGAACTCAATGAGGTAACCATCATCGATGGTTCACTCAATTCATACAACACATCCTTCACTTTACATAAGTATCACATTTTCACTTAAGCATAGGCAAATTTGGCATTTCATTCCAGCAAACATACTTAACAATACGCATATGAAATATTCATGAGACACTTTTCAATTATTACGTTGTTGTGACCGAGTGCCTGAACTGTCCCATATTTATTTTAGATATTAGGCTCATTAATAACTGCCCCTTATCTGCTTGAGAGATACAAGGCTCATTTTATATAGTGAGCCTTAGGCTTTTAATCACTTTCGAGCTCGAGACTCATTTTCACTCGTTGAGTTTTAAGCTCTGATCGATAGCTACGCTGGTCACAAACTATCATTATCTGATTATGCATTCATGTATGGAATGCATGTACCACAATCACTCACATTATAAAACACTTAGGTCTTCACATTCACATGCAAGTAGCACTTCAATATCTCAATCCACAATCACATTCATCGGACCTTTTGTTCGGAATCCACAATTAAACACATTCAATTATCATTCAAAACATAAATTAAACAAACAAGTAATTAAGTGAGACTGTCTAGGTTACTCACAAGTTGCTCCTGAAGCTAATGATTGGAAGTTCTGACAACGTCTGGGGTTGACGTTCCAGTTGGTCCTATATATCAAACAACATACACATATATTACAATTTGTATAATCAAAAGTGTTTAATAATGCATATGTATGAAATGAAATATGTACAATGCATGTTCATGACAATCCCAGGTATTTATCCATCAATTTCATCACAAAGTCATTCTCATATCAAAACTCTTCTAAGAACAATTTATACTTAGATTTATGCCTCACTAAAACCATTAAAATCACATTTCATTCTCATTGAATCACTTCACTTTTTTTTTCCACAACACCCCTTTTTGGTCTACTGTTCATGTTCAATCAGAAGGTGAAACTAATATAATTTGGTCAAACTCTGTTCTAAAAAAGTGTTTCTTTATGTCTTATCTTTCTATTGACACTAAAATCACTCAATTTGGTTTAGTAATTTGGAAGACATGCCTCAAACATGATCGGGTTATCCATATTCAAAAATGGTGTACTATGCACAACTTCCATCTAGAAATTCAACATCTTAGAGACTGAATCACAATTCAACTTTTTCATATGATTTCTAGCCCTATGTCTCTAGTTTACTCTAAATGAAAAATAATCTCATTTGAAATCCTATAGATCTAAATATAATTAAAATATTGAAGGGTGCTTAGTAAGAAAATCCTATTTCATTGTTCCAACAGATTCCACACTTTGATTCGATCAATCTTTCTCAATTCTATTTTGAATGTTACAAAATTTTATTTAGAGCTGTGTTTTTAAAATCAGACCGGACCGACCGGACCGACCGGTGACCGGTCGGTGGTCCGGTCCGGTTTATCCTTCAAAATCGGCTATAAATTGACCCAGTCTGAACTGGTCAATTGACCGGTTGGACCGGTCCGGTCTGACCGGTCTGATAATTATTTTTTATTTTTTGAATTTTTTAAATATTTTTAATATTATATATAATTAAATATAATTATTGCATAATTATTAC
>JANTNU010000006.1:28107080-28118075 GCA_024752395.1 Erythroxylum havanense
TTGATCTTCAACTAATGGACCGATCGGCCCGCAAGTCGTCTTCCCTGGGTCCGGGCCCTGAACGGCCGACCCGACCACCTTCATTAATGGATACATAGCAGCTGTCTCTATCCCCATCTCCAAGTGCTTGGAAAATATCAAGTGATCAGATCGCATTCAAGAGTCACTTTCCTAAAAGATTGGCCATGTCCATTGCAAACATAAGTATTTAGTCATGCCATCTAGAGCATAGGGACCTTATTGGGTCAGCGAAACTTTTAATGAAGGCCCTTTTGTGCAGAAACTTTAAAACCATCTCCAAAAATGGTTTGCAGCGGGGCATGAAGCCTCCTGGTGCTAGGCACCCGTAAGGCCGTAACCTTCCGTAGCCTTTAGGCTTAATTCCATGGTTTTAGTTTCCATGTAAAGCCAACACAACTCAAACAGACTGTCATATCTGTTAACCACTTCGACGCCTAGTACTACTCTCTGCACTGTCTTCCCAGCCAAATGAAAGGTCTGTAAAGACTTGAGTTATTTACTTAGCCTTGTTTTAGATTTATATATATATATATATATATATATATATATATATATACTTGATCTGAGGTGGCAATCAGACAAGACCATTAGTGATGTGCCACGAGTTCACCCGGTCCCCTCGTTCATTCTACTTCAACCCATCAGATACATCAAGTGTTTTGTCTCATCGACGCGTCACTTCTCCTAATCTCTTCATAAGCTCTCTCTCTCTCTCTCTCTAATTAACAATAAAATAAGGCAGTAAGACGTTTGCTTTGGCCCTTTCCTTCTGTTTTTGCATGCCATGGAGATTTATTATGAACAAAAAATCTAGAACCAAAACTTAAACTCCCCAGAAATCCCGTTGTTTTGATTCCATTGCCTTTCCCAGACAAAACTTCACTCTCCCACCCACTAAAAACTATTCCAGAAAATGAGATGGGAAAGGTTCCATCCTTATCAGGATATAAATGGGCCAGGGAAAAGGTGGGGACACACTTGCAATTCCATTAAAGGAGGGAGATTTCTATATGTTTTTGGTGGCTATGGCCAAGATAACTGCCAGACCAACCAAGTTCATGTTTTTGACACTGGTGGGTCTTCGCTTTTGTTACTCTTTAGTTACTCTGTATATGCATTATGGGTAATGTCTCTTCTTGGATGGTGTTTTATTTCTTCTCTCTGGAATGCTCTGTTTTAATGTTGTGATGAGTAAGGTGATATTGATATACATTCCTAGGGTTCTTGTGGATTTTTATTGTGTTTCATAATACGAGATGTTTCTTTCTGTTGATTAGATTTGGTTCTGAAGTAAAACTCAGATGTCTGCCCCCTTCTCTTCGTTTTTGCTTTGGCTATATGTTTCTGCCCTGTATGTATCCTTCAGCTTGTTTATTGATAGATTCGTTCTGTGGGATTCACCATTGGTAATTTGGTTGACTATTAAGTTTCGGCATTGATGCTTCATTTGGCTTCTTGTTCATTATTCAATTATAGCATTTATGGTACACTGTGGAGCTAAAAGTATTTTCATGAGGTTGTTTTTTTCCCCTTTATTTCTCACTTTACTGAACTGACCCTTTTTTGTTCACTCTGCTCTGTGCCTGTTGCCCTACCCGCATGGCTTGAAATTTGATTCACAATTTCCTTTTCCAGGGCAATGAATATATGTGTACACTGCTTTTTTGGTTTTTCAATTCCGCCTATAAATTTTAGTATATTGCTCTTATTAAACTTCGTTGCATTAGCTGCTTATGACATTTTTCATCTCTTACCGGGCGGGTTCAGAGTTGTCCTAGCGAAAAATTCTCCACGTGGAATTTATTGCCCGGAATCTTCATGTGAAGTTTTTGTTTATGTTCGTATGCTGGGTTGACTTGCAGCTAAGCAGGTTTGGAGCCAGCCACCCATAAATGGTACGCCGCCCACTCCAAGGGACAGTCACAGTTGTACAACTATTGGAGACAATCTGTTTGTGTTTGGGGGTACTGATGGGAGAAACCCTCTCAAGGATCTGCATATATTGGACACCTGTGAGGAGCCATCTTCATAATTTCTCATTTGACATTGACTTTATGGACGTTTTAATATTGTAGAATCCTAATATCTCTTATTGATGCCAGCAACTCCAGGGAGTTATGCGAATTATCTTGTTTACATCTTCATTTGTCTTATGTTATTTTAGCATCGCATACATGGATATACCCAACTGTAAGAGGCGATGGACCAGAGGCACGGGAGGGTCATAGTGCAGCCCTTGTTGGTAAACGCCTCTTCATATTTGGAGGCTGTGGGAAATTGTCGGACAATAACATTGAAGTGTATTACAATGACCTTTACATATTGAATACTGGTACTTCATCTATGACATTCAAAACTTCAACTATATGCCTCATAATTGCTTAACTTTCTGGGCATAATTGACTGTGATTCTTCTGACCTTGCATTATCATACAGTGCAGTGCCTATGTTTCAAAACTTCACCTGCCTATTTGATACTTGCTTAATTTTAGCCATAACTGCCAGCAGTTGTTGTTACTTTGTAGTTCCTTGCGGTGGCCACCTCAAAACTTTATCTCCATATTTTATAGTTGCTAAACTTGCTGACCATAATCAGTTGTGACCATTCTGGTCTCACATTAGTATAAAGGGTCCCAAACTGGTGCACAGAGCCCTCCACCCAAACCTTCCTTATTTTATTGAACTTTGTTGTAAGGGACGTCACACCATCGTTGCTTTTTACGGTTTTTAATTTGTCTGTTGCACTAGCTGTTGGATTTTGGAACAAAATAAATATTTAAAATGCATTTCTTTTTTTCACTGTTTTTTTCTTCTGTAGAGACCTTTGTATGGAAACATGCAACAACATCAGGCACTCCACCTTCTGCACGTGATAGCCATAGTTGCTCATCTTGGAAGAATAAAGTCATTGTGATCGGTGGTGAAAATGAAAATGACTATTATATGTCTGATGTGCACGTTTTAGATGCAGGTTTGTTCAATCTTGTAGCAACAGTATGAACACGATGTTGCTTCAGATATACTCAGGCACAAACCATACACATGCACTTTACACATCCATTTTCTGTCATTTGCGTGCAACCATACTGAATGGTTCAATGCAAGTAAAAGAGTTTGTTTGTTCACAAGAAGGATTTATGTCTGCCTATGCTATCACATTTACCAATTTTGTATTGAAGTTTCTTCTATTTGAACTCTTTTTCCTTGATCGATATTAGAAACTCTTGTTTGGAAGGAGCTGAGCACATCTGGTCAAAAAATGACACCGCGAGCTGGCCATGCTACTATTCCTTTTGGAAAGAATTTATTTGTTTTTGGGGGATTTTCAGATGCACAAAATTTGTACGACGATCTATTTATGCTTGATGTAGGTACGTATCTGTAGACTTGCAAAATTATTTTAAAGGCAATCCAAAAAGTCCATGGAGTTCTTTCTTCTCATTCAAAAAACAGAAATTATTTCATTTCATAGACTGTAAGCCTCATTAACTAAATATATGCCGTAATAGAATCTTTGGCAGCTTGTAGGTATTGGTAAATATCTGAAATGCTGCCCAATAGGACTATATATTGTCAATTCATTTGTTCACGTAGTTCTTTCTTCTCAGTCAAAAATCAGAAAAGATTTCATTTCATAGATTGTAAGCCTCATTGACTAATATATGCCGTATGAGAATCTTTAACAGCTTTTTGGTATTGTTAAAATATGTGAAATGCTCTCCAACTATATTTTGTCAATTCATTATTTGGCTTGTCACCCTCTAAATTACATCATACTTGATAAGCTTATCGGTTCTTTCCAAAAGATTATGGTTTAGTGGAGCTTAATTCCTATAGTTGATGCCATAGGCTCCAATTTTCGTTTTATCTTTCCTAAATTATCTCTTCGCATTGCATGTCTTTTTCATTTTAACGGTATACACCATAACTATCCTTTGGATGGATTCCTTTAAAATGCTCCAACTGTTTCATTGCTGTAGGGTCAACGTGTTTTAGTGCCTCCAAAGGCAGGATCTACACATAACTAATCTTCAAGGACTTGAAAACTAGCTATCAATATTTATTATGCTAAGTAAAAAAATTAATAGCTTACAAGGTGAAGAACAAAAATACAAGTTTGGTAGTATGTAGTATCCTCAAAAGTGATAAGAATTAAGTAATAGTAGAGAACTTATTTTTTACAAGTAAAAAAGAATTTGTAGTTTCTAGTAATTAAAAACATGGATAGTTTAATAATTATTAGAATCAATTTAACAGTGTCATATTAAAAGATGTATACTAATTAAAAGAGTTCAATTCGATTCTTTCACTCTATGAAATATACCAAACTTAAAGAATAACTTACAAATAATGACATAGTTCAATTCAATTAATTTCATTCCATTTCTACACTGGAATCCATGTGAAATATATCTGTCTTACATATTTTTTTTTTAAGGCTACGAATCCATAAACAGTTGGATGCAAATTTTTCTACGGTGAGAAAATGTTTTTGTGAGACATGCTATATACTTTCGTTGGGAATATGTGAAGCTGCTTTTGTCTGTGATTTCTACATCATTTGTTAATCACTGTTTTAAATTACTAAATTTCATTTTAACCGGCTTTTCTAAAATTTCATCAACTGCAGAGAGTGGTGTGTGGACCAAGGTGATGACTACTGGAGATGGGCCTTCTGCAAGGTTTTCTATGGCTGGAGACTCTTTGGATCCTTTAAAAGCGGGCATACTTATGTTCATCGGTGGTTGCAATAAGAGTCTTGAGGCACTGGATGATATTTACTACCTTCAAACAGGTTCAATACTTCTGGACATGGTTTCCTGTTTGCCTCTGACTTATGAATTAGTTGTTTGTTTAGACATTTGGAATGAAACTTGATATTTCTATTGTTTTGATGGTATGGTACATCCCCCTTACAGGAATGAATAGTTTTTGTGATGAACGGGCGATTGAAAAGTTATCCTTGAGGAAACAGTTGAAACTGAAATGCCAGGAACAAAATCTTTACACTAATATACATGATAAAGCTTTGGTTACAATTGATACGATGCCAAATTATACCCAACCAGGTAAGAATGGTTACAATACTATGTACTCCATATCTTGTGCAGTCAAATTTAGCTGGTGATTTTCATATATTTTAAATGACCATTTGCACATTCTCATGCCATTATGTGATAAAATAAACTCTATAGTCACTGTTGTTGAGCAGAAGCTGACATTAGCTATTGCAAAATGTATGTGTTGCCTATTTTATATTCAGAATTCTGGAAGTCTTTATTTGACATGTCAAAATGCTTTTAGTTATTGATCCTCATTTGACATAGTATTCACCTGTTGTGTTGCTTTATAGTCATTTTCACCTATGGGATGGACCTTGGTATTCCGTTCGTTCGTGTCAATTATGTTGAGTCAAACATGATTTTACCAGACTTGAATGTGGAGAAAGTGCTTGAAAAAGTTGGAAATACGAGGATGTAAATTGAGGGTTGACGATGTGTAAAGTTGTCATTTTGTCCCGGGCCCAAAGTCAATGAGAAAAGCCCAAATTGATGGGGATTGGGCCTAAATTTAACATTTTGGGCTTTAAGTTTGGAGACTCGGAAAAAGCTTGAAGTCCGATTGGGCTTTGGACTTTTTGGTTCAACCTGAAGTTTGATTTGACTCGGACCCATTTTAAAACTTTAGGGTTAGGTTTGAGCCATTGCCAACCCTAATGACGTTATTGTTTACGGATTTAGAGGATGAGCTTTTAGTTTAGGTACATGTGTAGGCAATCTTAGAAGATGCTAGGAGATTTGATAAATTCCTTTGCTTGTTGTGCAGGCGTTTTGGGTTCTTGTGTGATAAATTCCTTTCATAAATTTTAGTTGAATTTATAATGTGTAAGAGAAAGTATAAAAACAATATCCTACCCATGGTTGCATGTTATGTCCTAGTTAGAACAGAACTGGAATTTGGATTTATATTAGCTAAAGATTGAGAAGAAGAAGAAGAAAGAGATAGGGATGGCAAGAAGGGGCCGTCGAACTGACATGGGAAGAGAAGGCCGGTGAGAGAGAGAGAAAGAGATAATTAACGATAACAATTAACGATAGCAATAAGTAAGCTTATGGGTCAGCTTTGTCAATTTTTTTAAAATAATTTTTTAAAAATTAAAAATGTAAAATATTTTTTTAATTGAGTAAGGGCTTGGGCGGTTCCGGCTTAGGCCTGCCCGAGGTTCAATTCTTCTTGTTTTGTTTAGAATAATTAGGGCTCAGGCCAGGTTAGGCCTGAGCCCATGAACTGACCCATTGAAAACACCTGAGTCTAGACTTATGGGCCGGCCCATTGCCATCCCTACTTACAATTACATCTCATATATGGGTTGCTGACTCACTACTTATTTCCTGTAATAGAATTGTAAGTAATGCTATACAAGTATTTTTGCTGTATGTATGCCCATATACACCATATACATGACATTGCAAAAGAGCTGTTTCTCTAAGATGAGATAAATTAAGAGTTGATAATCCAAGAAGGAAGAGTGATTCTTACATTTGGATTTGAGCAATTTTCCTAAGAAGGGCAGTGCTTTCTTTGCAGGTGGTGAACATTTCGGATTGAATCAAGTGCTTTATCAAGGGAAGATCACATTTCAAGCCAAAGTTACTGAAAGCTTCCCTCATGGATATAGTATTGAAACAACCATTGATGGGAGGTCACTACGTGGAATATTATTTGTTAACAAGCCAAGCCCCCCGCATACAACTGATCTTGGAAGCACAAGGTGTGGATATGGTAGTTCTTGTTGTTCCTTGGCAATCATCAGTTTCTGGTGTACTTTCCTTTCTTCTTTATTTCAGTATTGGTGGATGTCCTTATCATGATATGCACATATCAGAAAAAGGACTGGTGAAGAAGTTGGTATTTTGCTGAATGGTGACAACAATAACAAATCAAAGTTTCCTAGAAGAATTGAGGAAGATGCCGGTGGTCATGTGCAACAAGATAGCCATAGCCTTCATGCGACAGACTCTACATTACATGAGCCCAAGACGGAGGCTGATACTGCTCATGGTTCAGGAAGTCTAGCGTCCAATGTTTCTAATTCTCTAGAGGTTGAAGCCCTTTTTCCTTTTGTATTTTATTGCTATAAATAAACTCTCTTGTCCTGGATGTTGTGGGTAGTCCAATGCAAATTACTGATTAATATTTTATTTGCTACATACAGGTAACTGAAAACCAAGAATCATCAGTGACTCCTCTGAATCTAAATGTAGTGATAAGTGATGCACCAAACTCTGATGCAGAGTTGCAGAGCCTTTCCACAGCTCCTGATTCTATTGCATTATCTCTAAATCAAGGTAGGACCGTAGGAAGGTTTTAATTGCTATTTACACAGCGTGATCATCTTTGGGTGAATTTATGATTAATAGAATTACAAACTTGTGTTAAATTGACAGATGGAAGGAATGCGACTGAAGTGCACAACGATCCAGGCCAATCAATTGATTTCATGCGAACCAAGCCGCCTGCTTCTGTACATTTGTGACTTGGTGGTGGCTCATATTAGATGCTCTTGTCTCATGATGATGCACAAAATCTAGTCTCTAACCCATCTGATGTCTCATTTGATTGAACATTTGTTGTTTAATCAGTAGTTATTGCTTCTGATGCAATAGCTATAGCTACCCAAACTATTGATGCCAAATGCCATGTATTTGGTTTTTTTTTTTTTAAGTATTTTTTACAGACATTAAGGTCCGTTTGGATGATGGCTGACCTTTTCAGCCAAAAATCAGCTGATAAGAGGATATTAGTTATTTGTCATTGTCAAATAGTTAATATATTTGTTTGGTTATCACCCCAACTAGTTGATTTTTAACAAGCTTCATATTACTAGCGTTTTGCCTTTAGCTTTTTGAGAATGATGACAATTGTGCCCTATTACTTTTCATTGTTTCACTAAGCAGGCCACTTGTTTTCCTTTTCTTGCTTTTAAAAGGAAATTTTTGTCATATTTGAGCTGTTTGTAACAAATATAAAGACGCTTAAAAAGACTAAAAAAGAAACAATACATTATTCAAATTAAGAATTAGTCCTAGTAAATCAAAATAAGATATTTAAGAACAATAATCTCAAAATAAAATCTTAAAATATTGCACTTTAAAGTAAATTGAATAAAATTTTAAAAATTCTATTATTAATTATAATGGAATTTTTTATGTAGGAATATCATAATAGGGTAAAATCTTAAGTAATATAGTATTTATGTTCTTATAAGTTTTTTAAACTTAATATTTTCATAAGTCATTTTACACAAATAATTGATGTTAAATAACTAATTTTATCAAACATTTTTAATAAAAAACTGATATTATTCACTGATCAAATCAACTGATATAATTAACTATTATCTAATTATCGAAAGAATCAGTTAATAGTTAATGCAATCAGCTGATTACCAACTACCTCAGCATTTGATGTTGTAATCACTTACCAACTTCCACATAAAACTCTCTTATAATTTGAGCCTATAGTTATTTCTCTTTTGATTCAGTAAAAATTAAAAGACTAGGCTTTTGGAAAGGACTTAAAAAGAGTTACATAAATAAGACATTAATTGTGTTTTTTTTAAGAGCAAAATACTCAAATTCTCATTAATGATGATAAAATTCACTCAGAAACTGAGGAGTAGAAACCCAAATCCGTAGATGCACGAAGCGAATAGATGCTCGAGCTAAAGAATGAGCACGTCTATCGACTTGCCTACGAATCCACCTATAAGAAATATTCGGTAGCGATAATAACAAAGTTTTACAATCACAAATAACAGTACCCAACTCGGAAAGATCAAAATTCGGTGAGCTAAGTGTGAAAAATAAAATTTGAGAATCCATAAAAATAGTGTCACTGCCTTCAATGTGCTGCTATCTTAGAATTTGCAAGGATTGTCGAAATGCTAGTGCTTCCGCAATCAAGGGATCCGTACCACCAACATAATGACCAGAAAAAGCTCTAATAAACTCTCCCTCAGCGCTCTCCAACACTGCTCCAAAGCCAAGCTTATCTTCACGATGGAATACCGTTCCGTCAATGAAAAATTGCCAACCGTTATTGCTGCTGTCTGTCGGAGAAAAAGATAAAAAAAAGTTGCAATAATCTACTTTTGATGAAGAAGAAGCCGACGCAAGTAACTTAGAATGATTCCAAAGCTCCAAGAAATTTAGAGCTTCCAAATGCGTTGTGTAGCATGTTGTATTTTTGTGAGACCAAAGCATATTATTTCTTGCCATCCAAATATGTCTTGCATAAATCACAAATTTTTTTATCTAAATTTTGTCACCACCCTTGAGTACCTGCAAGAAGAAATTAATAAAAGAAGGGTTAATGTCTTCCTCCACAAACTCGCCTTGCCTCCAGACTCCACGAGCTTTACAACATGCCATAAGAACATGATTCACATCCTCCTTACCACACCATGGACACCCTAAATCAACCTCAACTCCTCTCCTCTTTAACCTCTCTTTGGTTGGTAAAATATTCCGCAAAGCACGCTACATAAATTCCTTATCCTTTGGTGAGACGTCTAACTGCCAAAATTTTCCCCATCAATCTCCCTCAACTACCTCTCCACTCCCCCTAATCAAACGCCATGTTACATGATACCCCGATTTAACACTATATTTTCCTTTCTTATCCCAATGTCACAATAGATGATCTTGACAAGCATGTAAACTAAGAGGAATACTAAGGATAGCCCTAAACTCCCTCAAACTAAACAAGCTCATGATTTTCTCCACATCCCAGCTCCTCTCACCCTCCACCAACAACTCACTCACCCTCATATTGGGAGCAATAAAGGCCTTACTATCTTCCACCACAAAATTATGATCAATTGGTAACTAAGGATATTTTGTAACCACTATACTCTCCTCATTCCCAACCCTCCACCGCACTCCCTGTTTCAAAACCCCAATTAAAGCATGAATACTCCTCCAGATGTAACTAGGAGACCGCCCCAGAGATGCCTCCAAGAAATCCATATTACGGAAATATTTTTCTTTGAAGATCTTAGCAAAAAGAGTATTGGGTTCTGTCATAAGACGCCACCCTTGTTTCGCTAACATGGCCAAATTGAAACAATGGAGATCACGAAATCTCATACCACTTGATTTCTTCCCACCACACATCCTATCCCAAGCTAACCAATGGACACTTCTCCTCCCATCCGCCTTATCACCCCACCAATATTTATTCATCCGCTTCTGCAAAGCATCACAAATAGTAACTGGGATTTTGAACAAACTCATACAATAAGAAGGAATAGCTTGGGCAACTGATTTAATAAGAATCTCCTTTCCTGCTCTCGAAAGGAATCTACTAGACCAACACCCCATCCTTTTTTCTAACCGATCCCGTAAAAATCCAAAAACCTGCTTCTTAAACCTCCCAATCAAAGATGGAAGCCCCAAATAATGATTGTCACCCAGCGGATTAGAAACATTAAGAACATTAAAGATACCTTCTGGAACTTATCTACTAAGATTGGGACTATAGAAAATTCTCAACTTAGTAAAATTGATAGACTGCTCAGAAGCCCTTTCATATTTCAGCAAAATATCCCTAATAGCAACGACATTCACCACTAATCTTTCAAAAAAGAAGGAGTCATCTGCAAAAAGGAGATGAGTGACACTAAGACAATCACGTCCAGCTTTAACACCCTCCAATAACCCCACCCTATTAACCTCATAAAACAAGAGAGAAAGGCCTTCTGCATATAACAAGAATAAATAAGAAGATAATGGACACCCCTGTCGTAATCCTCTACCCGGAATAATAGGCCCAACCTCTTCCCCATTCAGTAAAACATAATATTTGACATTTTTCATGCACATCATAATCCAATCCACCCAGTTACTCGAAAAACCCAGTCGAATCATCATATTTTGCAAGAAGTCCCAATTAACTCTATCATAGGCTTTA
>JANTNU010000006.1:28289532-28307033 GCA_024752395.1 Erythroxylum havanense
GTACTATCGGACCTCTCCAGACCCTGCTTCATTGCGGGATTTCAGACTGGGTGATGATGATGATGATGATGATGATGTAGTGTATCATGTGACTGTGGTATGCGGCTTTAATACCAAAAGAAAAAATTACATCTTCTATTATTTGTGCTATGGGTATGTTCCAGACAGATTGACTGTAGACATACTTGCATTATTGTCATCATTTAATATCATCTAATCATACTGAACTTTGAGTCTCACAAGTCTAATGCAATTATGTATATGATGTGATAAGCAGCGTCTAGGAGCCGATACAGCATTGGTTTTTTGTTTGGGTTCCAATTTTCTGGTTTTTGGATTTGTGGTTGAAGCTCTATAGACATTATTGCGATGAGCACTTGCCTCTAAATTTAAGTTTTAATGTTGTAATTGGAGTGACTCATATACATGATTGCTGAAGCTGTTAGTAAGCTGACGCATTTTGATGGAAATTGGATAGCAACCTCACAGTAACAGATTTTTAGCAAAATGTTTTCATGATGTCAGTCATAGAGTTTGCAGTTCATAGAAGTATGTGTTTTATAATTTATAAGTTTGAAGTTAGATGACAGTAGTATGGAAGGTAGAAAATGCATTGGCTTTACTTGGTAGACCACCTCGTGTTATAAATTTTCATTTCTGATGTTAGGTCAATTTAACTGTTCCCTTGCTCCAAAAGGTTTGTATCACGCAAAATTCGTATCTTTCTTAGCTTAGCAGAATGGTTCTCTGGTTGCTAGCTTAAGAATTCAGTGCCTTTGTTTTAGAAAACTTAGTTCATCACAAAGCTATAAGGGGCCCATTGATGTCATGTAGTTAGAGATGTGGTTTGAAGTCTTGTCCACCTGTTACGCTCAATCCGGTTTGAAATCGACAGGCGCAACCCAATGTTATTAGGTTTTGGGTTGGATATGGGATGTTTTTAAGCACAACCCGAATGTCTCACCGACAATGTTCAAATGATGATGTTTGCTAATATGTAAAACAATGTCATTTCTCGACATAATAATGATTGAGTTTGGGTCAAGTCCAAAATCTTGGAGCTCGATCAAGTTTTGGGCTAGCTAATATCTGATTAGGGTTGGATTCGGGTTGTGAGTTCCAAGCTTGAGCCTCTAAAAAAAATTTGTAAGGGTTTGGCATTTAAAAGACCTGGTCCAATCCAGCTCAAAATTAACAAGTTCGGCCTAATTGGACTAGACTTTCGGTTGGATTTGAACTTTTTTTTTCCTAAACACAAAGCTCGAATGTCTCAACAATAATGCTCAAACGATGCTTGCTAGTAGGTAAAACGATGTCGTTTCTTGACATAATAACGATCGAGTTAAGGTTAAGATTGAAATCTTGGTACCTAATTGATTTTTGGGCCACCCAAAGTTTTATTAAGCTTGGATTTAAGCTGTGAGTTCTAGGCTTGTGCTTGTCAAAAGATGTTCAGGTTTAGCCCAAAGGTTATCCCTAAGGCAAAAGGTACAATGGCAAAAGGTACAATTTGCCCCTAAATATGTCAAGTCTAAGAAAGCTCTTGTTGTCATCTATCGTACCAGTTCATCTCCTAACATTTACAAAATGGAACAATTTGTCTCAAAAAAAGTCACTCCACTTTTCTGTTAATTAAATGTGACGCTTTGTTATTTTGGAACATGTGGCATGCTAGATAATCTAATTTGCCAACTTGACAATTGTTCATCTATCAATCAAATTTCTTTTTTTAGATTTTACATATTAATTATTTCAAAAATAAAAAGGGTTTATTCTAATTACCCTTAAATTACTTTGACATTTACAACTATAGATACCCTTAACCCAATAAATCCCTAACACAAGCACTGATTTTCATGTTTCTCCACTTATTTTTCATTGTTCTTCACTCATCTTCAATTTCATTGCCCTTTTATGCACCCATTAACTATTTTATTCAATGTTAATTAACCTCTAGTCGTGATTTGCTTAGAGGAGTGGAGTATTGTGGTTTGAATAGGTATAATAGTCCCACTTTTTGCTTATTTATTTAGTTTTTGTTGTTCTTAGCCATGATTAATCAAGTATATAATATGTGTTTATAAGGTCTTTAACATATGTATGTTTAATGTCATTCATATTTCAATGATTGTCCCTTTTGTTTAAGGTTGTTTATTTCGTTTGATCGGTCTTCAAACAAAAGCTTTTAACAAAGTGAGTTGGAACAATGTGAAGCACTAGGTTACTAACATTTGAATCTAAGAATATCATCATCATCTTCATCATCACCCAATCTAAGAATAGTATCGAAGAACTAAAAGTTTTACTCTACCTGATGGAAATAACCAAACCTAAAAGAAGAAATAGGCATAAGACATTGCAATGCTTGTAACTAATTTTCATATCCATTATATTGTTTTGGTTTCTTATCATATCTCTATTTTTTTTTTAATGCATTTTCGAATACAAATGCTTAGTTGTTATTAGGCATAAGACATTGCAATGCTTGTAACTAATTTTCATATCCATTATATTGTTTTGGTTTCTTATCATATCTCTTTTTTTTTTGCATTTTCGAATACAAATGCTTAGTTGTTATTTTTCAATTGTATGCGCATTAATACTTTAGAAGTACATTGCAAGAATTTTCTTATTAATTGATTGTTATTTTCATGTTGTTAATTGATGCTTGTGTCTTTGATAAAAATTTTAAATTGATGTTAATTGGTTATATCATAGTCCATGTTAGAAAAATTCAACAGTTGGGATAGGAAGCATCATACGATAAAAGAGTGCTCTAAAGGCAATCGCCTTTAGCACTTATTGTACAAATCTTTATGATTAATAGAAAGACATTTTCGTTACTTTGGTGTTTATATTTTTTATGAATTGATAGTGATTTTAAATCGAATTAATAAAGTCTTTGATACATTACATAGCATGAAGGAAATGATGATGAAATCGTGATAATGAGATTCCTATCGTGTGTAATTATGTTAGTATCTAAAATATCCCTAGTTATAAGTTTAATGAGACGGAACATTATTAATTTGGACAGACTATCTAATTTAGATAGACTAGCACATATACTCCTTAATTAGATCAAGCATTGGATCTCATAAGTTATAAGCATGAGTTGTTTAGAGTTAATATGTGGATGCTTGCTAAGAGTAGTAAGTATATTGAATGACCTGCCATAAGATAATCATATGGATAATCTATTTTAATGTCAATGATAGTCTCATCATAACAATGATGCAAATATTCTTAAATTTGAGGTACTCAAGGATATTTTAGATATTAATCCTGTACTTTGGCTCCATTTCTCATTATTTCTCAGAGGTTGCTCATAGGATGGTGATTGAGTACAATTTGAGGTATTCGAAGGTAATTGGGTAGCCAATAAAGGATTCACCAATCTTGATAAGAAGAAATGATACCCGTGACTTCTTGTCGGAGTTATTACTCAAGAATCCTAGCTAGAGTGGAAATGTCATGAAGATAGTCTTCAGTGATATATCCAATTGAGTAATGAGCCTCATGGACAAGAATTAACATCACTCAAGCTAAATGTGATGTAGTCAATCTAGTGGGAGTTGACACTTTAACCATATTTTGAATTACGTGAGTATAAAATAGTGAAATGACGAATTGCACGAGAACATTGCCTATAAAAGGGTTCGTAGTCGAACCATTGACTTTCCGATTAATTAGGGGTCATGATGTGTTATTAGATACTGCTCACAACTTGCTTGAATTAAGTGTTAGTTCAAGTGGTCAACATAACTAGAAAATTAATGGATCACAAGCATTGGAGATATGAAGAATGAGTAAAATGGTTTTAGATGAGGATCCAAGATATGAGAGATGCATGATTAAGCTACAATAATGTGGTAGTTTAGGGTCATTTAATTATGAACTATATGACACATGTGAATCTTACTTATTAGATAAGATGACAAATTACCCTTTAATAAACAAGATGACGAAATTACCCTTTAAAGAAGGGGTGAATGTTTTCATGCTAAATTAAATGGGATTAAAAACCACTTAATTCCTACTAACTCTCCATTGATGTTAGGGTTAGAGGGAGGTCAAAAGGTATCAAAGACACACTATTTTCGTGTAAAAGTTGTAAGAAAAGTGTCATTTTTTGAATTGTTCATCACACTTTTTTCTGAATTGTTCACCATCTTCTAAAATACTCTCTAAAAAACACACCATAAAGCTAGAAATTTGTGTGTATTCTAACCATTATTTATAAAAAGTTTCAAGCTTCGCTCTTCATTTAGATATCATTAGAGACATCCTCTCTTGGTCGTTTTGGGTTACGATAACTCAAATAAGTTAATACAATGAAAAACGAAGGAGATTGTAAGGTACATACTTTAAATTCATGTTTTATTTTAATACATCTAATGATGCATATTTGATTTTGTATTTTTAGGTTTTGTTTTATTTTCCACTGCGTCTAATAGTTGATGCATGTGATGCATGATCGAAACCCAATAGTGGTATCAGAGCCATATTATGCCTATTGGATATAGTTTCTATTGCATGTGCTATAGGGTTGCATGGTTATAACAACTGTAGGTCTATTTTTAAAAAATTTGAAATTAAATGATGAAAATATGTTTTTATGATTTTTTTATCGATATGCTTATGAGATGTTAGTAGACTGAAAATTGATTTCAATGTGATTGAAATATTTATTGTCAAATTTCTAACAATATGCTGAAAAATTTCTTTCTGCTGAACATTTGTTGTTAGTGGGCTAAACTGATGAGGTTTAACATGCTTTTCCATAAATTTTGACTATAGAAATTTTATGTAAATATATTTAGAATGTTTTTAATCCTTTGGAATTTTTCCACAATTAATTAAAATTGTTTTAATTAATTTTTCAAACAGTAAATAGATGTGGCAGTTTTGTTGCAATTAATGGAATTGTTTTGTTTGATAATTTTGTGTGTATGTTTTGGTTCTAGAACCTTAAAAATATTTATACGTGATAAAAATGTGTTATTTTGATGAATGGAGCATGCCAAAATGATTTTGCTCGAATTATGATTTCAAGAAAAAATTTTAGATGTCAACGTTGTCATTTTTAACATCTCAATGGTGTTTCGATTATTTTGATAATTTTTGGGTGATTCTAAAATTATTTTGATGAGCTTGAAATGACCTTGAGATGTATGGAATGAAGATTTGATGTTTTGAAAATTTTTAATATTTAATTTTGAATTAATTTAAGTAGAGCATTATTTTCTAGTAAGACTAGAAATTGACAAGTGACAAAATTAAAATGTCTAATTTTGACATCAAATAATCAATTTTAAGGTGAATTAATTTTAAATTAATTTTTGGAATTAAGAGTTTAATTTAATTAATATTAAATTTTAAACCGAAATGACATACAAGATTAAATTTAGCCAAAATAACACTTAGAAAAAAATTCTTTTCAAAAGTTGAATCAACTTTTAAAGTATAGGATCCATAACTTGTCACAACCAAATTTGATGTGTTTAATATTATGAATTAGAGGATACATGTTAGGAGTATGTGTGGGCTTACATGATAGATGGTTATGGACTTAAGCCTAATATGATTGGGGGTGTCCATATAATGTCATATATATATACAAGACCTTTCTAGTTACATGAGACTACCTAAGTAGAAATCTCTCACTTAGAATATTAAAACTAACGCCTTCCATTAATACGGTGAGAACTAGAGTTCTTTTAAAGTTAGGATTGTTGGGCAAATCCAAGCCTGCTCTACAAGAATATATTCGATCCATAGAAATATGATTTTTGGATTAATGGGTCAGTTTTAATTAGAAGTGTTGATTTGTTAGATAAATCTAAAGTCAATGTGGATAGAGGCGAAGTTTGGTAGTGTACGTGCAATGTATATGCATCAAGAGTTGATAGCTTAATGTGTTTGCAGACATTACTAGTTGATAGCACTAGATTCGATGGTTGAATTATAAATGTAATTGGTATGACCGATACCTACCGATTGATCTAGGATGACTTGTTGGGCAAAACCTAAGGTCATTCATAGAGATATTAGATATTGACCCACTAAGAGAACTTCTAAGCAAGTTCTCTCATATTTATATTGAGGGTTATGGATTTATGAGAAAATGGTGGGACCCATACTACATATTATTAAAGTCCTAATTGACATGTATTTACGTACAATCTAACATTATTTCTCTTTTGACATCAGGTTGCAAGAATCGACATCATGACCACTAGTGTGAACCTATGCTCACGTATAGAAGTCAATAAGTTGACTATATCAAACTTCCTAGACCGACTTAAGAACTTGATAATAGTTCTCAAGTCGGAAAAACTAGGCTATGTCTTAAAAAAACCACTTCTCGATCTCCCTGCTATTGATGCTTTTGATAATGATCAAAAGACATACAAAAAACATCTCGATGACAGTGAGCTGGCTAGCTGTATAATGTTGCCCATTATGTCACCAGAATTGCAAAAACAATATAAGGCTATGGATGCTCATACCATAGTCTATCGTTTGAGGGAGTTGTTTGGTGAGCAAGCTAGGTCCGAAAGATTTGAGACCTCGAGGTTGCTCTTTTGTTCCAAGATGGTTGAGGGGACATTTCCATTACAATATGTACTGAAGATGAATGGTTATGGGGTTGACCTCCTTGGGTTTCCTGAGGGATCATGAATTAAGTATAAACTTAATTTTGACTAGTTTAACTGATAGTTATTCAAAATTTTTACTTAACTATAGGATGAACCAGATATCCACCATGATTCCTTAGTTGATCAACTTGCTCAAAACAGTTGATCCATCTGTCAGGAGAGACAATAAGGCTGTGATGCTGGTGGACTCTTCTGATTCGAGGAGGAAGAACCAAAAGAAGAAGAAGTTCACAAGGCCTAAAGGAGATGTGATCAAGAAGAAAGCTGAGGAGAATGGCCCTAAGGGAACATGCTTCCACTGTGGCAAGGATGGTCATTGAAAGAGGAATTGTAAGGCCTATCTGGAGTCTTTAAAGCAAAAGAAGGCATCACATGCCCCATCTACTTTAGGTATGTTTGTTATTGATATTAATATTGTTTCTAATAATAACATATAGGTATTGGATATTGTTTGTAGCTTACACATATGTACTAATATGTAGGACCTTAGGAACAGTTAACAACTCAGCAAGGGAGAGTCGAACCTATGCATAGGCAATGGAGCAAGAGTTGCTACATTAGCCATAGGAACTTTGTATTGACATTCCATAGTGGGCTTGTAATGGAATTGGATGATTGTTTTTATGTACCTGTATTGACTAAGAATATTATTTCAGTTTCTAATCTTAATAAAGTTGGTTTCTATTAAATTTTAGTAACAATGATTATTCTATTAATTTGAATGAAATGCTTTATGCTATGAGTACATTATGTAATGGAATATACATATTAGATATGCTCAATCCAGTTTTAAATATCAATGACAATAAAAGACAAAAACGAGATAATATGAAATCATTATATTTATGGCATTGTTGCCTTGGTTATATAACTGAGAGACGTATAACTAAACTACACAAGTGATAGTTTAGGGTTATTTTATTATGAATCATATGACACATGTCAACTTTTACTTATTAGATAAGATAACAAAGTTACCCTATATGGGAAAAGGTGAACAAACTACTAGGCAATTGGACTTAATATATTTAAATGTATGTGGTTTGATGTCCATATATGCCAAAAGTGGTTTCACATACTTCATTACCTTTATCAATGATTTACAATATGGGTATGTGTATCTTATGGGAGATAAATATGAGGCCTTTGAAAAATTCAAAGAATTCAAAAATGAAGTAGAGAAACAATTGGGCAGAAGTATTGAAAACACTTCGATTAGATCGAGGTGATGAATACTTAAGCCAAGAGTTTCTAAATTATCTCAAACATGATGAGATAGTATCTTATTTGTTAGAGTATCCCATATTGATTAAACATGAAAATGTTAAAGGGTTTATAAGTGGTAAGGGTTAACTATTCAAACAACTAGTTCTAGTTATTTGGACAATAGTTGACCCAAGCTCAATTTTTGTAAGTGAACTCTACACTCTGCCCATATTAAAATTTTAATATGGTATCAGAGCAAGTTTGGTCTGGATTATTATTTTTTCGGTTGTTCGTCTGGATGTCTAGTCCCAGCGACCCGGTCCGGTTACCATTGCATATACTTCAAGTGTTAATTGGATGTCTAGTCCCAGTTGCACTTGAGCAGGAGTGTTAGAGTATCACATGTTAATTAAACATAAAAATGTTAAAGGGTTTATAAGTGGTAAGGGTTAACACTCCAAACAATTAGTTCTAGTTATTTGGACAATGATTGAACCAAGCTCAATTCTTATAAGTGAACTCTACACTTTGCACATATTAAAAATTCAATATGGTATCAGAGCAGGTTTGGTCTGGATTATTAATTTTTCGGTTGTTCGTCTAGATGTTTAGTCCCAACGGCTCGGTCCGGTTACCACTGCGTATATTTCAAGTGCTAACTAGATGTTCAGTCTCAGTTGTACTTGAGGAGGAGTGTTAGAGTATCTCTTATTGATTAAACATGAAAATGTTAAAGGGTTTATAAGCGGTAAGGGTCAACTATCTAAACAACTGGTTCTAGTTATTTGAAAAATGGTTGACCCAAGCCCAATTCTTGTTAATGAACTCTACACTCTGCTCGTATTAAAAATTCAATAGGTATCAAAGTAGGTTTGGTCTGGATTATTAATTTTTCGGTTGTCTGTTTGGATGTCCAGTCCCAACGGCCCGGTCCGGTTACCATTACGTATATTTCAAGTGACAACTGGATGTATTTCAAGTGATAACTAGATTTCCAGTCCCAGTTGCACTTGAGGAGGAGTGTTAAAGTATCCCATATTGACTAAACATAAAAATGTTAAAGGGTTTATAAATAGTAAGGGTCAACTATCCAAACAACTAGTTCTAGTTATTTGGACAATGGTTTGACCTAAGCTCAATTCTTGTTAGTGGACTCTACACTCTGCCCATATAAAAAAATTCAATATGGTATCACAGCAAGTTTGGTTCGGATTATTAATTTTTCGGTTGTTCGTCTGAATGTCCAGTCCCAGTGGCCTAGTCTGGTTATCACTGCGTATATTTCAAGTGTTAACTGGATGTCCAGTCCCAGTTGCATTTGAGAGGGAGTGTTAGAGTATCCCATATTGACTAAACATGAAAATATCAAAGGGTTTATAAGTGATAAGGGTCAATTATCCAAATAACTAATTCTAGTTATTTGGACAATGGTTGACCCAAGCTTAATTCTTGTAAGTGGACTCTACACTTTGTCCATGTTAAAAATTCAATACTATTAGACTCCACTTTACATGCCATAACGCAATGGTGTGATAGAAAAAAAAAACTGAACCTTTTTAAACATGGTGAGGTCAATGATGAACTTAGCATATCTGCCAAAGTCTTTTTGGAGATATGCACTCGAGACTACTGTTTATGTGTTAAATAGAGTCCTTCAAAGTTAGTTGATGTTACTTGATATGAGATGTGGACTAATAAGAAACCCTATCTTTCTTATATGAAAGTTTGGGGTTGTTTGACTTTTGTGAAGCGGATTCAGTCAGATAAGCTAGAAGCTAAATATGACAAATGCCTATTTGTAAAATATTCTAAAGAAATAATAGGTTATCAATTCTATAATATTTTGGAACAAAAGGTGTTTGTTTCAAAGTATGCTATCTTTTTAGAGAAAGAGTTTCCACTAAAAGAAGGCAGTGAGAGCAAAATTGAACTTGCGGTAGTTCAAGATGCTCAAATAGACATAGATCAACTGCCTGAAACCAAGACTATTGTTCATAATGATTAAACAATAGTTTAACCTTCTGACATACAAGAAGTTCATGGGTCAAGTAGGATACATTATGTTCTAGAGAGAGATGAATTTCTCATAAGCAAATATAATGATGTATTGTTTACAAAAGACAATGAGCCTACTACCTATGAAGAAGTTCTGAAGAATTCAGAATATGACAAATGGCTTCAATCCATGAAATTCGAAATGGATTCTATGTATGAAAACTAAGTATGGACTTTGATTGATCTATCCGAAGGGATAAAACCTATAGGGTGCAAATGAGTTTTAAAAAAGAAAACTAATATGGAGGGTATTGTAGTTACTTATAAAGCTAGGTTTGTAGCTAAAAGTTATCGTAAAAAATAAAAGGTTGACTATCGTGAAACATTTAGCTTGATAGTCATGCTTAAATCCATTAGGATATTCTTGGCCATTGCTGCTCATTATGATTATGAGATATGATAAATGGAAATGAAAACAACTTTCCTTAATAGAAACCTAGCCGAGGATATGTACATGACACAACCAGATGGTTTCATATCCAAAGATGGCAAAAAGGTATGCAAGCTTCAAAATTTCATTTATGGATTGAAGCAAGCATCTAAGAGTTTTGAATAACCGATTTGATGAGAGAATCAAAGAGTTTGGTTTCTCACAAAATTTGGATGAACCTTGTATGTGTAAAAAAGTTAGTAGGAGTGCAATTGTATTCCTTGTGTTGTGAGTAGATGAAATGCTACTAATAGGAAATGATGTCTCAATTTTACAATCAGTCAAGATTTAGTTGTCTAAAAATTTCTCTATGAAAGACCTTGGAGAAGCAATTTATATGTTGGGGATAAGAATCTATAGAGATAGATCTAAGAAGTTGTTTGGTCTTTCTCTACATAGACAAGATGTTAAAGAGGTTTGGTATAGAGTAGTCTAAGAAACATTATTTTCCTATGACGCATGGGATTACACTCTCAAAATCTATGTGGCCAAAGACACGAGATGAGAGGACTTGCATGAATTTGATCCCTTATGCTTCAATTATAAGATCAATCATGTATGTTATGTTATGTACGAGACGTATCGTATCATATTCTCTAAGTGTTACGAGCAAATACCAGTCAGATCCTAGTGATGATCATTGAGTGATTGTCAAGAATATTCTTAAGTACTTGAGAATAACTAAGAATGTATTCTTGGTATATGGAGAAGGAGATCTTGTTGTAAACGGGTATACATGTAATATCTCATTACCTACGGGGAGACTAGAATAGTAAATCTGAGTGATTAATGAGAGATTGGAAATGCATTTTTCATGCTCATGCAAAAATGTCATACACATATACATGAATAGTGAAATTTTGCACATAAAAATAATTGTACATGCATTCATGGATAATTCCGGGTACAATTGGATTGAGTTGTGTTATTTTCAAGAATTTTGAAATTTATTCTTATTGAAAATTTTATTGATTAGTGGAATTGTAGTATTTGGAAATTTTGGTGAATTTATGAATAATTTTCAAAAATTATAAATTATTATGAAAAATAGGAAAAGGAATCAAAAGGGTATCGGAGATAATTGGATTACAAAGATGAAAATTGAAGGAATTAGTTCAAAAGGGACTTAGTTAGAGCTTAGACATTAGGAAAGTGACAAGTGTCACTAACTTAGTAAGTTGCCTTTATAATTTTGTCTCAGAGTGAGTTATGATCTTTGAGAGTTAAAGATTACGTGATTTGAAAGATGTACTTTAAACAATTTTCCTAAGTTTCCTTCTTTGTAGTTACCTTCTCAACTTTTCTCCTAATACACAAAGTTTTTCATCAAATTCCTCCCGAGAGATTACTTTTCCTTATCCCACACCACTTTCCCACAGCTAATTGTTTCTTCTGCCTTAAGAAAAACCAAAATTTGATCATTTTATACAGTTGAATACGTGAATTTGCATGGAGTTTAGGGCTTGAAGATAATTGAAGATTTTGGAGTTTTCAACAAATAAGTAGTGAATAAATCCTTTAAAGTTGGGGATTTATGAAATAAATTTGATGAATTACTGTCAACTACATAATTATGACATTTATGTGTATATATTCATGAACATAGTGTTAATAGGATGAAAAATATAGATATAGTGTTATTTAGTATTTGATAGATTGTTAGTAATTAGGTGATGTAGAAATGATTTTTGGAGTTAGATAGAGAAATAAAATGGTGTATAAGGTTAGCGTAGAAAATTGTATATAAAAAGGAGGTATGCTTTGTTTCTTCACTGAGCGTATATATATAATGTGTGTGTGTGTGTGTGTGTGTGTGTGTGTGTGTGTGTGTGTGCGTGTGTGTGTGTGTGTGTGTGTGTGTATATGTGTGTGTGTATACGTGAGTAGGTGAAAGCTTTAGAGATGATCAAGAAAATGATTTGTGAGTTGAAGAGTAGCTGTAAAATGATGGTCTGAGATGGGATGGGAATGATATATAAATAAAAGTTAGAAAGAAGATAGATAATATGGACAATAGTTGAAAATGCAGAGAATGGTGGTAGTACATAAATAAGATAAACCATTTATATATAAAAAGGAGGTATGCTCTGTTTCTAGCATATATATATTTATATACATATACATATAACAGATAATTGAAGAAATTAGGCCATACCTTGTTGGGGCAGCAGGAGGATCACTTGAATTAGTGGCCATCGAAGAGCTAATAGTGAAAATCAGAATCACAGGCCCAGCTGTTGGAGTAATGACTGTTCGAGTTGTTGTTACACAAAATTTACGAGCGAAAATTTCGGTCATTGCTGCCGTCCAGCTTCTCTATTTATTCTTTCCAGCCTTGATGCAAATGGAATCACTATCCCTTTAATAAATATTAAGTTGTATAATAAGTTTGTACAGGTTGAGCTTTATCTAAAGTGTAATGGTAATTGAATTTTGGACTATTCAGCATTGATTTTCAGGTGTGTAGATGCTCCATAGTTCATATTGTAAATGTCAAGCGATTTGTTTCTTCTTACTGTGTATTTAACATTATACTAATATATTTGATCTCTTGAAATAAAAGTAGTCCCTTGGCTTATAATATCCTAGTAGAGAAAATGGTGGGAGGATTCCAGTAAAATACAAATCAACATAAGCTGGTCCTCTCATCAAAGTAGCATCAAGTCCATATTGGTAATGGTCATACAGAAGAATATATCAATGTTGAGGTCTCAATGATTCCTGTCGCCTTAGGGGATTGCCTTCAGGACCAAAGCCATCCTCCTCTGAATGCTTAGAAAGCCTTACGGGTAAGGTCATTGAACCTGCGGTTTACTACGAAACATTAATCGATCTCAAGTTCAGAATGCAAGGGATATTAACGAAAATTAGTCATATTATAGAGTCATTAATGAGTGTTAGAAGTTTGTTGGGTTAGAAAATTACAAGTGTCGAGTAGTTTAGAGGTAATTAAAATAAACTTTTGTTTTTATTCCTTAAATAATTAATAAGTGAAATTTATAAAATTCAAATTTAATTAATAAATTATCTAACATATTTATATTTTAAAAAAAAACAGAACATCACGTTAATAAAAAAGTTGGAATAACTCTTATTTCGTTTATATTTATAAACGTCAAAGGTGAAACGATATTTAAAAAAATAGTAGAAGTATCTTTTAAAACTTTTTGGCCAATGCTAAGAAACAAATTAAATCTTTTATTTAAAGTATGTGTTAGAAAACCAATTAACAATTAAGAATGAGCTCTATGTTGATATCGATCACCCTATTTTGGACTCCTTATCAATGTTGATATAGGATAACTCCTTAGACTGAGCCATCATATCTGATTTACGAAGAATATAATGTTGTAATCAGCTAGCAGAATTATTAATGCTTTATTCATTTTGTTTTGTGGATTAGTTGCCTTGTCTTTACCTCATTGTGGGTATAGGATGCTTTGTGGTTGTGTTATGAAGCATTGAAAGACGGAACAAGCCAAGCATTACATGCAGATTTGATTTTTGGTGACATTTTCCTAGTGGTTTTTGTCATTAAATGTAGAATATAGAAGGTATAATATGTCAAGTGCTCATAGTTTGTGTTTTAATCAAATTAATTAATTCAATCCCTTGAACCTTTGTCCCTTTGCTGTCTCTGGAAAAATGAAAGAGTCATGGCTTGTATCTGTTGTTTTTATCATTCATTATTACTAAGACAATATCGACATTACCTAGAATGATCAGAATATTGTGACCTGGGTTTGTCCACTTTTCAGTTTGTAATAGAGTGGTGAGTTCCGTGTTTACTTCTCACTTCTTCTACCACTGCAAATTCCTGTCTGAGTTTTGTGATAATTTCTCGTCTGTTTCCTGAAACTACAGGACCAAGTCCGACTTGATGTTTTCATATTGCTCGACAGTTTGTTTACCTATCACCTTAAAAGTCCTAGCTTCATAGTATTTTGATTGAAGTCCAGCTTCCGGAAGGTATACGACAACTCAAGAAGAAGAAGAGAAGAGAAAAAAGGAGTTCAGATCTTCTGTCCAATATTATGGTGTCTTATTATGTCCAATGAATCTCAGTCGTTTATTTATGTGGGTTCTGTGTAAGTCCCGCGTGGATCCCGCATGGATCCCACAAAATAAATGGTTGAGATTTCATGAGACAGAATAGGATAGGGTAATACTGGACAGAGGATCTTGGTTCAGAAAAAAGAGAGGTACAAAAGAGAGAGAGAGAAAGAAATCAATTCTGTCATTACTTGAGTCAACTGTTGTAGCAATGGCTCTGTAAAAATAACCCTAGCCATGTATTTACTTTGTTACATAAAACAACAAGAAATAAAGTTGTGTGTTTCATTTAGTTACACTGTTTCCTTTTATTTTCTTTGTTACTGTTGCTCCTTCCTCGTCCTTGCTCTTTCCGCTTCTTTGGTTCTTCTCATAACATTGCCTTCCTCCTGAAAAATCTTGTCCACTGGGTTTGTCTACAGAGGTCTTCTTTGCATTCGAAAAGGAATTCCAGGTCGTATTTTCCTAGAACTTTCCATCCATTGAATCAGAAACTGTGTTGTAGGTTTTTGTGTGAAGAGAGACGAAGTAAAAGGAAGAAAACCTAAAAAAACGATTGGGTCACTTGTTTGGGTCAGATGCTTAAGCTATTGGGCTTAGTACATTGGGCTAATAATCTAGTCCATTTATTCAAGTCCAACTATGATATTTTGACACTTTTATTTTTATACCGAGTAGAGTATCTTTCTTGTTACCCTCACGTGATATGTTACAACAGAATGTTAACAAACTAGCCTATATAAGATTTGGGTCCCTGCAATAAAACGTGAGTCAACAGGGCTATTATCTTTCATTATATTTTTTGTCATGGTATCAGAGCGTTGAAAAAGACTCAATATTTTTCTCTTTGTTGGCTCCATCTTTTCTCTTCTCTATTATCTGTTGTTTGTTTCATCATCCTCATGTCAGGTGCTACTAGTCCCTCGTATGTTATTGTTGCTAACCCAAGCCATCATCAGATACAACCCTAAAATATGATTCGAGCAGAAGATCATCCAGCCAGTCCTTTTTGCTTTCATCCAAATGAAAATCCATCCTTAGTCTTTGTCTCTTCCCCCTTGACAGGTACCAACTATTATTCATGGGCAAGATCTATCTAAATGGCCCTACTGTCAAAAAATAAGCACAGATTTATTGATGGAACTATCACAACACCACAAAGAGAAGATCATTTATTCATGTACTAGGAAAGATGTAATACAATGGTCCTGTCATGGCTACTACGATCAGTTACAGATTCCATTGCACAAAGTGTAATTTGGTTTGACTCTGCAGTTGAGGTTTGGAAAGATTTGGAAGGAAGGTTTTCACAAACGGATTCCTTAAGAATATCTGACTTACAAGAAGAAATTTATAATCACAAGCAAAGTAATCTCTCAGTATCTGATTATTACACACATCTTAAAATAATGTGGGATGAATTGTTTAACCTAAGGCTTTTGCCTAAATGCAAGTGTGAATCTCAATGCAATTGTGATGTTTTGACTACATTCAAAAAATATCAAGAAAGTGACTATGTTATCAGATTCCTAAAGGGGTGACTAATTTTAAAAATGGGAAGATAAACCTGGAAATGATAAGATCACACCAAAACAAATTTATCCAATGTATCTTTAAAAAAATTTCACCATCTTTTAATTTAAATTTTAATAAAGTTATGTAGTACATCTAACCTTATCTAAGTGCTTCTATCATTTATCAAAATAAGATCGCACGAACCAATTTGATATATTAGCAATTACTAACATCAAATGCAAATAATAAATATAAATTTTCTTTTTAAAGTACACATATAAAGAGTCCATGTTCATGCAACAATATCCAACGCTTAAAGTAACACTAAAATTCTATTAAATTAAGCAAGTACTCCTGTGTGCAACACAAGGAGTCCAAAAAATGAATTATAGGTATTCTGCAACCTTTTTCCTGCCGCTTTATAAACGAAATCATTGTCAGTAATAAACTAAATAATATTTCCTGGCCCTACTTCATTCACAACTTCATCAAATATCCCAAACAAAGTCTCAACATTTCTAATAAAGCCAGATGCATCAATAAATTTTAAAAAACATAGAGTCATTTGAAGATTAAACCAAAAGATTTATAATAGGCTCTTGTCTCCTATTTGTCCAACCATCACACATAATTGAACAACCATAAGTACCCCAACCCACTCTTCTTTCAACCAAATAATTTCGAATTTCAGAAACAGCACAACTCACATAATTGAACAACCATAAGTACCCCAACTCACTCTTTTTTCAAGGAAATAATTTCTAATTTAAGAAACAACACAACTCAAAAATTTACCTCTTAAGTCATCAATCAATGGCCCTTTGTATCTTGGACCATAAGAGGCTATTGCATCCATCATAGGTTGATAATAAAAAGACTGAGAAGTATAGAATGACGAACCTGTATCATATCATCATCTAGCTACTGCTATATTAACATTTGTGAGTTGCATCTCTTGATTGCATTGCACTACGAATTGAAGGTTAGGCTTCAAGAGTTGGTCGTGGTATAAAGAAACTAGTCACCTACCTTCTTTTTTTCTCACATCAGATTCTTTAGGATCCTGAGGCTGGAATACGACCAGTACCACTACTACTACCACTTCCACCTTCAACAAATCTATAATCATCACAGAAACCAGAAAACGAACTTCCACTACCAATTTCAAAATCCAATCTTCCCCTTCTATCTTTCTCAAGTTGATGTTCGTCAAGCAATGTTTTTATTTGTCACTTCACATCATGATTTACTTTTTTACATGTTTCCACATCTCCTTAAACCCCAGCTAAATGCCTTTTCAATTGAGTAATTCCTCTACCTTTCAAATGCTTTTTACAAAACAAGCAAATGGTATGATACAAATGGCATTCAAAATGCTATTGAGGCTGTTCAAGCAAAACAAGCAAAACAAGATCATTCAAGTGCCAATATGGAAGGTTTTCCCAGTATGGAAAGTTTTGTCGGTCCAGTCACAAGGTCCCGAGCAAAGCGTCTAAAGGAGCAACTCCAAACTTATGTGCAAAACCATGTTGAAAGTGGGCTATCCAAGTATGGCAAGTCCATATATGGAAATGTTTTGG
>JANTNU010000006.1:28377799-28387955 GCA_024752395.1 Erythroxylum havanense
AAACTAAGCCATAAATCATAAATCAAAATAATTCATACTTAATAACTTCAAGAAAACAAAAATTTGGGGCCTAACATCGTCGTCAAAGCACCCTCAGCCAAACTCCACCCTACATACCACAATCTCCATCCCCTCTCATGCAGGTGTAATTATTAATGATCACTCATTAATTAAAGCCATGCAAGAACAAGAAAGTTGCGGGGAATTAGGAAACATAACTCAGGACATATGCAAGGACACCACTAAGCCATCGTCATCTACTCCTCAATTTCTACCTCCTGCCCGTCCTATAGATAGATAATGACATGAGTCCAGAAAGCGAGACCACTCTAGTTCTCAACCCTCAATTAACAGAGAGTTAGCTGAACCCCTTGACTAACCCTATTAGGGCGATGGATATCCTCACATAAACAATTAAGACTCATAGTGTTTACTTCGAATTTAGTTAACTTCCATGTCAATACTCTTATGGAACTGCCAAGGGGCTGGAGGTAAAACCTTTAAGTCGATCATGAAGAATTATATTCGAATTCACAATCCAATTCTCATAGTGCTAATCGAACCAAAACTCAGTGGAGATCGAGCGAGGAAGGTTATTCAGAGCTTGGGTTTTGAGCATTCTTTCAGGGTAGAAGCTTCAAGATTCTCCAGAGGCATCTAGTTATTATGGAAAGCCAATATCACTGTCTGAATTATATTAGCTCACCGTCAATTCATGCATACTAATATTATATGAGATCAGTATAATTTTCACTTTACGACTATTTATGCTAGTCCTAATTATTCCCTACAACACTTTCTATGGAATTATTTCCAAAAAATTGCTAGGATCACTTCTAAACTGTGGATCGTGGGGGGCGACTTCAATGCCAAACTTAACAGTAACAATAAAAGAGGAGGCTCCAGACTTAAACCTATAGTTAACAAGCAATTTCGTGATTGTGTTCATTGTTGTCAACTTCATGATCTAGGATATTCTAGACTTAAATTCACTTGGAGAATAGAACAAATAATGCCAGACTAGATCGAGTTCTTTGCTCGAACTCCTAGCAGTCCACCTTCAAGAATACTTTGGTTCATCACCTCCCCCTCATAAAGTCTAATCATCGCCCACTACTAGTTAACCTAAAAGCAGATATTAAATTGCATCCCGTCATGAAACCTTTCAAATTTCAGGTAGCCTAGTTGACGCATGAAGGTTTTGATTAGATTGTCGAACAGAAGTGGCAACCAAATACGAATGACTTAAGTGGAGCTTTATCCAATCTTTCTAATTCTTTACAGGAATGGAACTCTTACAATTTCGAGAATATATTTCATCAGAAAAAATGGCTTATGGCTAGACTGCAGGGGATCCAAAGAACTCTGGAAGATCTAGACTCGCATCCCTTATGGGATTTAGAGGAATATCTCATATCCGAGCTGGAACAAGTACTGTATTAGGAAGAACTTTTTGGCACCAATGCTCAAGTTATCAATGCCTAAGTCAGGGAGATAGAAATACGAAGTATTATCAAACCATCACCATGAACCGACAACGTAAATCGCGGATTACTACTCTTAAAGATGAATAGGGGAACATAAACTCAGACTCGGAGAGCATTAAATGGATAGAAAAAAATTTTCTTGAGCATCTTTACAAGCAAGACATTCATACTCCAAGAAATTTTCAACAACCTGGCTCTTTCCCTACCCTCTCACCCTGGGCTATAACGGACCTCCAACATCCTCCTAGCCTAGATGAAATCAAGAATGATTTCTTTAATATGGCTCCAAACAAGGCACCAGGATTTAATGGATTTACCGCCTTATTTTATCAATCTCAATGGCATACTGTCAATCTGATCCTGACTCTGTTTATATAGAGAATATTTTGACATGAAGTCGGGATTCTGCTCTCAATCGTACCATAATGGTGCTTATACCAAAGATCCCCGCGCCCATGTCGATAACCCAATTTAGGCTTATAGCGTTATACTCCGTGCTTTACAAAACTATTACTAAGATCATTTTTACCCGTCTCAAACCCCATTTAGATGTCCCCGTCATGTCGACTCAATGCAGCTTTACTCTAGGTCGACAGATTACAGACAATATCATCATCGTCCAAGAAGTTATCCACTCTATAAAGCGAAAATCCAAAAAAAAGGAATTATTGCGATAAAGGTGGATTTAAAGAAGGCCTATGATAGACTGTCCTGGGAATTTATCATAAATACTCTTATCGAGATTGGTATCCCGAACAATTTGACAAATTTGATCATGAAGTGTCTATCCTCGGTTTTTATATAAGTGAACTGGAACGGGGATATAAGTGACTCTTTCTCTCCTACCAGAGGCATTCGACAGGGCGACCCATTATCACCTTATGTTTTCGTTCTTTGTATGGAAAGACTGGGCCACTTAATTAACGATTCAGTCTCTAAAGGAAGGTGGAAGCTAATTAAATTAAGCAGAGACGGACCCCCTATATCTCATTTATTCTTTGCAGATGATCTCATTCTGTTCGCTAAAGCTTCCATAGAACAAGTAAAAGAAATACGATATATGTTACGTATCTTCTGCTCAGTTTTTGGTCAATGGGTCAGTCAAGACAAGTCTTGGTGTTTTTTCTCTAGGAATATTCCTACCCCGCAGCCTTATTATCTAAGCGGGGTTTTGGGCTTCAGACAGACAAACAATTTAGGACGATACCTAGGAGTGCCTCTTTTACACGAGCAAGTTAGTAAAAGAATCTACTAGCATATCTAGATAAGGTTCAACAACGACTCTCGAGGTGGACGACTAATCTTTTATCGCTCGCTGGCAGAATCACGTTGACTCAATCTGTCATTGTAGTGCTCCCAAGCTACACAATACAGATGGTCTGCCTGTCGTGCCAACTTTGTGAGGATTTGGAGAAAATAATGTGATAGTTCTTATGGGACGCGACACCTGACAACAAGAAAACTAGCTTGGTCAATTGGGAAATAGTGTGTCTACCAAAAGAGATGGGGGGACTTAGAATTCGTAAAATAAGGGAAACCAATGATGCCTTACTTGCAAAGCTAGGGTGGTCAATGGTTTCTAAGTCAAATGCTTTATAGGTTCAAATTCTCTCAGCTAAGTATATTTTTAATACTAACAATCTTCCCCTTTTCTTTAATGCAACAGGTTGATCGATGATCTGGAGGAGTATCAAAGCTACTTGGCATCACGTTAGGCAAGGCATGAAATGGATGATTTGTGACGACTCCCAAATTCGATTCTGGTTCGATCCATGGGTCGAAGACTGGGGACCTCTCATATCTCACATAGTGACATTGATTTCACTAGAAATTATTGATCACCAGGTATAACATATTATAGACACTGCGAGTAACTGGAAATGGGAGGCCTTCCAACACCTACTCCCGCCTTTGATCTGCATGGCTATAGTAGGTGTCCTTCCGCCTAAGCATTACTTAGGGTTGGATAGGCTTATTTGGGACTGATCGGATAACGGACAATTCACGAATACGTCAACTTACTCCATAATAATGAACCATGAAGAAGCTACGATCAATGCATTCTGGAGGTCTATATGGCAATGGTAGGGCCCGTAACGAATCCGAACATTTCTTTAGCTCCTCTTGCATGATAAATTACTCACTAATCAACAACGGGCCTACAAAAAATTCACTTCGGATGTTGTTTGCTACCATTGCCATTTCGAGGAATTCTCTTTTTATGTAATGTGGGACTACTCCAAAGCTGCAACTTCTAGAATAGGTTCCCCCCTCAAGTTATCTCCTCGAAGTTTTTTACCATGATCAACAAGGAGTGGCTCATCAAGAACCTGCACACACATCGATTGGTAGGGGGTTTCGATTTGACGATTATCTTTAGCACAGCATATTAGTTTCTCTGGTCCTGGCGAAATAAGACCCTTTTCGACAAGCATTTTTCTTGGCCGACTTCTCCAAATCATCAGGTCCTAGAATATGTTCACCACATTCATATGGCAACAAAGAACTAAGATGGGCAATCGCACTCAACGGGAACAACTCATAGGTTAGAGCAAACCTTCTCAGGATTGGGTAAAAGTAAATACAGATGGAGCCAGCAAAAGCTCGCAGGCTACAACAGGCGACTTGTTGCGGGATAGTTCAGACGCTTGGTTAGAAGGATTTGTGCAAAACATTAGATGGTGTTCCACTTTAACAACTGAACTCTGGGGTGTGCTCATAGGCCTCAATCGGGCGTGACATATAGAATTAGAAGTGGATTCGAGTACAGTGACCAATATGCTTTCATCCCTGACAATGCGAGCTACGTCTCTTAATCTTTTAATATTGGGCATTGATGAATTGTTTATCCGTAATTGGGTTGTTATAATTCATCATATTTATAAAGAAGGCAATCATTGTACAAATTGACTTGCAAATTATGCAAATTAGTTCGAACTAGGAGTTATTACTTTTGAGCTCCCACCTAGAGACTACTTATCTATCTTCTTAGAGGATGAGTCTAGGGCTTGTCACCCTAGAATTACCATGTAATTTATAACACTGATTTACCTTTTTTATATATATATAAAGGAAATAGAGAGAGGACAAATTTTTTTTTACGGCTTCACGTGAGCCTGTAAGACTTGTCTGATTCGTAAGTCAACGAAAGAATCGTCAACTACAAGCTTTCTTTTGCCTATCCTTCTCCTTCAACGCCAACCAGACAAATCTTTCCTAAAAATACATTTATTCTACCACCTGAATCGTTTCCGAACACGTCACTACTCTGTTTCTTGTCAATGGTTGATCTGACTTACTGGGCATATGATTGGCAATTTACTATAAACAAGAATATTTCCAGGGAATATTCTCACATTCGTAACAAATATCCAAGGCAAATAGTTCTCCGAACACAGCATAAGCTGCAACTCCAACTGAGATTACAACTGCTTAGACTACTGGAAGGAAAAAGTTAGTAATGGGCCAGCTTGGATTTGGGCACTTCCACTTCCACATACATAAGATCATATAGAGGGAAAGCGAGAGAGACGGAGTATGTCCTAAGATAAGAGAAGCTAAGCGAAGATCATGGCTTCAACATGTGAGTTATCAAACTGTGTTCTTTTAGTTTGTAGGTTTATTTCAGCTCCTGGGATGGTTGACACTTTGGGTGGTCTTGATCAAGTTCCTTCCTTTCCTTTCATTTCCTTTTGTTGTTTTTGAATTTCTTCGTTTTCCCCTGCATGTTCATATGCTTTTCTGTTTCCCTATTGGTTTGTTGGAAAATTTGCGATCTTTCTGGAACCTGGAGGTGATAATGTAAGAGAATTCTGATACGAAATTGTCACGTGCGCTACTTGCATCTGCTGTGCGTGGAGAAACCTTCTGTTGTGAAAATAGAAACTGTCAGATTTTGGGTTCTTCACTTTATCACTATGTATGCTAATAGCATTCCCATTGGCCAGGACTACTAATCTTTGTGTACGTACAAGTGATTGTAATCGTCAAAGCCCCTATCCCCAAACTTCTTCCAACTCGCCAATTTCTATATTAGTTTCTTGCCACTAAGATTTATATTCGACTCTATATGTAGTTTATGTGCTGATTAATGTGAAAGAGAATCTGGTAATCTCCTCATTTCTATTTGTATATTCTGGTCTTTCTTCATAACTGTTAAGAGAACATAAATCTGATGCGTTTTTCTGTACTACGACAAATGGCAGACATAGTTCCAATCGTATGCCTGTCTTTAGCAGTAGTGTGTGTCGCAAGGCCAATCTACCCACTTCCTAGCAAAGTAAGGAATGATTGTAGACAGCCTATACAAACATCCCGCCCATACAATATTGCACATCGAGGATCAAATGGAGAGATTCCTGAAGAAACTGCTTTTGCATATATGGTACGTATGGGCTTGTAGATTATGCAAATCCAATAATACTTTTTCCTTTAATGTTGATATGCTTGCTGTAAGAAGTCGGTAAATTTCTTTCAGCACACCCAATTGCCACTCAGATGTATACAATTGGAATGGTCCTGCTGCCTACAGTCACAAGGAACAAAAAACAAAGAAAACTCATCGCTCACTCGTACAACTAAATAAGTTAGTAAATTTCTGTTGGATGACAAGAAGAAAATTTCTGTTGGATGACAAGAAGAAAAGAAATAAATTTTCTTAAAATTTCAAATCCATAGCATTACTTTCCTGCTAGTCAGTCTACTCTAGCTAGCATACCATATTGCTTACTTTTTGTCTCTTTCCTCACAATATATGGTGTTCAAGTTATTACATTCGTATATAGTTTTCTTCCACTTTTGCTTTTACACTTGCTAAGCATTTTCCTTTGTAATTGTGTAACTTGGTATGCTATTTGCAGAGGGCCATAGATGAGGGAACAGATTTCATTGAAACAGACATCTTATCCTCTAAAGATGGCGTTCTTATATGCTTTCATGATGTTACCCTTGATGATACAACCGACATTGGAAACCACAAGGAGTTTCAAAATCGTAAAAGGACTTATGAGGTTCAAGGGGTTAACACCACTGGATTTTTCACTGGTAGAGAGTCTAAACTACTTGCAGCCAATAAAACTCATGTTTCTACTTTACCATCCATACACAAGCACCCAACACTGTTAGAAATTATCTGCATGTGTCTGCACAAATGTGGCTTTTTAGGTTCTTTTTTACCTTCAGCAAGCTAGTTTCTATTACTAAGGTTTGGACCAGGGGGAGAAAATAATTTATTCCAATTATATGCAGTTGATTTCACCTTGAAAGAATTGAAGCGATTGCGGGTGAAGCAGCGATACAGTTTTCGGGATCAACAATATAATGGTTACTTGCTTTTTTCAGTTAAATACATATGCATTTTGTTAAGTAACAGTTAACTTTAATAACACAATGTGGCTTGGAGATATTTTCCAGTATGTGTTTTGTAGTTAAGAGATAGCTGATGCTAATGACATAGGAAATTTTATGTCTATTGTAGTGTCAACAACATGATTTTAGTGATGGAAATGATTGCATGATCTTACCATTATTATTCTAAATCCTTATAAGAAGATCCTGTGGTTCATATGCCACTGGTTCCGAAGGCCTCAATGTCAGATTAACACCTTCAAGACTTCAAAGGCAAGTTCCCTGATGGAAAATACATTTCGCTTCACTGTTCCCACTTCCTTTCGTTAGGAAGCTGAAAGATATGAGAATTAGAAGTCTTAAATGGGAAACAAGTTTTCAGGGGGAGGATCTGGAGAGATGGATGGATTTGCTTCTGATAATCATGTCATGCTGTATGCCTTGACTTCCTTGCCTTATTATTAAAAAAGACTTAATGTACAGGAATTGGTTTGAGTTCAAAGTATTACAAATTGATAAATATCTGAGTCCAGGTAGGGGAAAATGTAATGATAATGCGTGAAAGGAAATGGTCAAAGAAGACCAGCCTAAGTAGTTCTTGAGCATTTTGTTGGTTGAAAATTATTGCGTATGAAAAGTTGGCAATATTTGCTTCTGACAGAATGCCACCATAAAGTAAGATTTTCTGATGGAATAACAGTAAATATTAAGCTTTTCTGAACCAACACAATTATATCCTTGATGAAACACTTAATAGTCTAATTAGTTATTGGAGAAACGTTTAGCTCTATGCAGTTACTTAGTGGTTGTCACCTGTAACCTCTTATCCTTGTGTCTTTTACTCTCGCCTACTTTCTTATGTTTGTGATTGTAATAACTGCTGCTAGATACTTGCTCTACGGTTTAAGTGATAATATAGAAATTCAACATTTTGTGCAGCATATGGACACAATAGAAACTGAATTTTATTGTATTGTGTGTCCATCAGGAAAATTTCCTATTATAACTTTTGAAGAATTCATATCAATTGCACTGGATGCACCACGAGTTGTTGGAATATATCCAGAGATTAAAAATCCAGTATTTATCAACCAACATGTAAGGAACTTCTCCCTGGAAAGTGCCATATAGTTGTTAGATATCTGTTTCTGATTGAAATTACAACATTTTCTTTCCCTATAGCATCACTGTTCCCTGATCACAACAGTTTTAGACCTCAAATGGTTAATTTTTTTTGGTACAAGTATAGGAGTTGATGTCCCTTTGAACTCTATCCATTTTCCATGACAACCTCTAGAAGTAGAAGCAGTTTCTATCTGATAAAATTTGATGAATTGCTGATAAATTGACTTTAGCATTTATATGTTTGAATTGCGTACAATAGGTCAAATGGCCTGGTGGTAAGCAATTCGAGGACAGGTTTGTGGAGACACTGAAAAAGTATGGATACAAAGGTTCATATTTGTCCAAAGATTGGCTGAAACAGCCTGTGTTCATCCAATCTTTCGCCCCAACTTCACTGGTGTATGTATCAAATATGACAGACATGCCCAAAATCTTATTGATCGATGATATTACTGTCCCCACTCAAGACACTAATCAGGTTCACGTTTATCCAATTTAGACCATCTATATAGACCATCTATATAGGTTAACAAGTGGATGATCAGTAACTGCTACAAATATTGATTTTATTCAGAAAGGGTTGTTTATCCCTAGTTCTTTAAAGCATTATGATCCTGAAGCTTTTGATTTTTACATTCTGATGAACTTATTGAGTTAAATACTGTATCTAGATCAAAGGGACACTTATGCACACCATAATTTATGTTGATCAATATTTCATGAGCCTGTTAATTACTTTCTCTTTTCCTGCATTGAGGTGGCATACAACTCCTTGTTACCAGATATATTGCTTTCTCGTAGCAGAATTGATGTCTGGATCAAGTTTTTAATGTTGTTGAATGTTTTGTTGGCGATTTTGCAGTCATATTGGGAAATCACTTCTGATGCTTATTTTGACTACATCAAGGATTACGTGGTTGGCATAGGTCCCTGGAAGGACACAGTTGTTCCTGTAGTGGATAATTATCTGCAAACACCTACAGATCTTGTTTCCAAAGCACATGCCCATGACTTACAGGTATTTTTCTTCTCTGTCCAATGCTTTTTATTCTCTTAGGATAAGCCGGGATGAGCATACGACAAACTCCAAAACTACTTGATTTTTCACAGAAAGTTTACAAGGAAGTAAGTTCTAATGTAATGTGGCCAGTATGCATGCCATATCAGCCTATTATCACTATGCCACATAACATAGAACCATAACTTTGTTTCTTTCATTTCATTATTTCAACATTTGATTTTTAAAACATATAGATTTAATACGCATTTATAAAAATTGTTGATTTTTAATATGTTCTATTATCAACGCAACGTTCTACTCTTTCATATTTGTCAACTTCAATACTCAAGTTTTTCAAAAACATTTAAAACACGCCTTTTTTATAATAACTAGACTTTATTTGTTGTCCAAGTTTCTCAAATTTTGTTTTTAGAGATTAAGAGGTTTTTATTTAAAAATTAAAATCTTAATTCATAAGAATTAGGTGTTAGCGGGATTTTTACGGAGTATTGTTGTTGTTGTTAGGTGCATTGTGATTGAAATGAAATGTTAAGACGAGGGTAGACGAAAGGTTAAATATTACTTTACACATTGAAGGTCTTGAATCTTCCATAATTTTGGTCCAATCAGCTTGATGAACTTTCTTCATTATTCTTTTTTTTGACCTCAAAGACTACTTTATACTTCACTCTGTGATACATTTTTTGGATAAAGATTTATATGCTTGAATTATTTGATTTTGTTTCTCCTAATCATTAAATTAGTAAAAAATATGTTCTATTATGGTCAAAATATAAACTGAAACTTCCTTTATTAAACAAACTTATATTAAAGTGATAAATTCACCCATGTAATTCTGAAAGTAAAATTAGCTTCAGTTACAGCTTGGAGATTCTGCTATGAAAGTATCTATGACGAAAGTTATTTTCGAGAAATCCTTACTAAACGCTCGACAGTGGTTTTCTTAATTCTTTCTGACATGTCTAATCATATGTTGGAATCAGGAGGATGCTTGATGCGAGTATATTTTGGTGTTTACTTGAAATTTCACCTGATTCTGAGTTGATGTATTTTGCTTTATACTGTTACCTTCCGTGTCTCTCCTGGTTACCATCAAACTGGTGTGAACTTGAGATACGAGTATATTTTGGTGTTTACTTGAAATTTCACCTGATTCTGAGTTGATGCAGTTTGCTCT
>JANTNU010000006.1:28433259-28457977 GCA_024752395.1 Erythroxylum havanense
TTTGTATCATTTAGAGTGGTTAAGATATAAAATAATAAGTGGAATGAGAATGCAATTTATTCTCATAAGGATTATATAAACACTCCTTAACAATGCATCCCCTTACACACAGATGAGTGAGGATTATTTTCACCCTTTAAAATATTCAAAAGGTTTTTCTTTTCACTAGTTTTTTTACGATCCTATTAAGTATATACAAAGTAGTATTTATCTTTGCATGCATCTCATTATGTCCTTTAAGGTGTGATCCTTCCTCTTGGCCACACCATTCTACTTAGGACTACTGGAATAGTGAATTGAACCATTATTTCACATGATTACAAGTATTTAGCAAACGGAGCCTTTTCTTATATGAAAATCCCTTGTCTATCATAATACTTTCCTCAATGATTTGATCTAACAATTTCAATTAATTTTCTAATTGGTTCTCAACCTTAACCTTAAAGATCTTTAATTTATTAAGAATTTTAGACTTTTTTCTTAAGTAAGAATACATAACCATAATAGGAATAATTATCAATAGATGTCAAAAATATCTTAACTTATAAATTGTAGATGTATAAAGGCCACATATGTCGATACATATAATGTATAAATTGGCCTTTTTTTCTTTATTTTTCAAATTTTTAGCATTTATCATTTAAAATTTTCTTTCTTATTTATTTATTCTTATAAAAAAAGAAGAAGAAAAAATAAAAGCTTTCCTCTACAACAATCAATAAATATTTGTAGATCGTAAAAATCTGAAGTTAGAATAATGATGTCCTTTATCAATCTCTCAATTATATCTCTAGAAATATAACCCAATTTCTTATACCACAACACGTATGATTTATCCTTTATCATGGGTCATTTACTGGTAATATGTTCAATAATATATAAAAAGGCATATATCTCATCATAAGCTAGATACATTTTATACAAACCATATAATAAAAAGGATGCACCTACATGTTTTTCATTGTATGAAACCTATACAATACAATTTTCAATTACAAAACTATAGCCTTCTTTATCCAAAATTGAAAATGAAATCAAATTTTGCGTAAAAGACACTACAAAGAAAGTGTCATAAAAATGCAAGATTAAAATTAGTATGTAGGCTCAAACAAACATCTCCTATTAAGACAACATCCACTTGTTTATTATTTCCCACTATCAGTTTTGACTCCTCTTTAATCAAATTTTTCTTTAGCATGAAGCCCTACATTACATGGTTAGAAGTTTAACTATCTAGCTACTAAGATCCTGATGTGGCTACATCAATATTAGACTATAAATTATACAAGCCAATGAGTTACCTAATAGTTCTTATTTTTTCTTATACGATTTGTACTTATGCATTCCTACATTTTATATCCCCTCTTTTTACATAAGAAACATCTACATATTCTCCCTATGACATCTATGGGACCTCTTATAGTATTAGTCTGACCAAAATTTTTAGGTGGAGGGAATTTAAAAGGCTTACTTTAAAAGCTTTTAGGCTTGGCCTTTTCTTTTGCTTCAATTGCAATCAAAGTTATCTTACTATTATTTTCATCTTTTCCTCTTTTGCAATGCAATGGGTAATTAGTAAATTTGTATCCCAAGCCTCATCTTGAGGATTGTATATAGTAACCAGAATGCTAAACTTTGAAGGAAGATTATTTAGGGCCTAGTGAACTATGTACGTGTTAAGAATAAAAATACTTTAAGAATTCAATATACTTTAAATGTGGACCATTCTAATCATGTATTGTCTCACCATCCCTACCCCAATTTATTGCATATATCAAGCAACATATATAGGTCGAATACATAATATACATAAATAAAACCCCAACATAAAATTGATTGAAGTAGACATCATCAAATCTTATGGTTCTACCACCTATAGGCATATAGATCACTTAAACGATAATTATTCCCTACCAAATGCATTTATACATATCCCAAAGTCTCATACAAGGTTAACACATATGCACTTAATTATGCCTTTGATAAATTTTATTCCAAATTTTTGAAAGATAAACTTTATTTTTTATTAAAGTAATAAATCCAAAAAAAATTCAAAATTCTTATCGTAAATTCACAAGACCTAAAAGGTAACTCAAAATAACTTAAGGGATCATTTTGTAAATTTTAAAAATTTTGAGTTTTTTTTCTTGTAGTGTATTAATGTCAACACTGCATGGCAGGTACATTCGTGCATTGCATATACTAATCCTCACATAACTATTGATGTTTGAAGCGAGTTTAGTCCATGTATGTGACATGCATCAATGCATGTCATCTTTTATGGTGTGTTTTCTTCATGCCTTAGATGTGCCCAGACAAGTAGGATCTCTTTATAGAGTATATGAGACACACAATTCTTGAGCATCGATGCTCTATGTATATGCCTAACACAAATCCACCACTAGTCTTCTATCTATGCCAGATGTCTAGTGCACATGTGATGCATCAAGCACATTCCAATGAATAAGCAATTTCTGATGAATGTTACTAGTGATTTATTAGATTCTAGTGATTCTTTACCACAAAATTTACTATAAATCATATTTTCACCCATTTTTCCAGTAATACTTGGATAAAAAAAATTGATCTAGGCAACATATATATAGTGTATATACATAAAAAAAAAGATTAATTTCTCCAACTTCCTTATGAAGAAATGATAAATGCTTAATAGACTATATTTTTATACCTATATTTATTGTGTTTTTCTTTCTATTTAAGAGTTTAATGTTTTGTGGTGCTTATTTTGTTTTTAATTATATTTTCAGGTCTTGATTGCCTTTATAAATCAAAAAGAAAAGAATTCGATGAAATAGGGGTAAAAAATGGAAGAGCTAGAGATATGTTGGAGATATATGCCCATGTGATAAGGTACACACCCTTGTGAGTAAGATATATAGTCGTGTAAGGGACCATGTAAGTCATTAGGAATGTATAAAGCTTCAAAAATGTTTTTACCTGCGTAAATATACATGTCCATGTATGTCACATACATGATCACATCCTACCTATGTAATTCATTGGAAATGTCTAAATTTATAGTTTTGAGGTGTTTTTAAGATACACGATCACTCACACGAACATATGACCAATCATGTATATTCCATAAACATTAATTTCATACTATAAAAGGCAATTATGAAGAAAAAACAAAGATAGAAGAAGAAAAGTTAGAGTTAGAGTTAGAAGCAAAATTTAGAGTTAGAGACACAATTATAACCTAGGACAGAGGAAAACATGATGATTGCTTTAGATATTTGATAGAGACTAGCCTCTCATCGAAGTTTCAGGGGGATTACATTAAAGAAAAGGCAATATATACCTTACAAATTGATTCCTTTTTAATTATTCTTTTAAAATTTTAATGTTTGTTTTGTTTTCTATGATTATGAGCTAAGTTTGTTTAGTGCCTAGGTATGATGAATCCTAAGTTGCGATGAATATTATGATTTGATCTTTTATTTAATAAAATTTAATTGACTAATTCATTGCACTTTATTTGTGCATTTTTAAGTTTTGAATCAATATGTTCGGGATATTAATTCAATGTTTGATTTAATATGACTAATGTTGTAAAATTCTTTTGTATAAATAGATATATTATAATTGGAAGGAGTTATATGAAAGCCAAAAGATAAGTTAACATAAATCCTCTAGATTAAGGTTAAACATAATAGTTAAATTTACCAATCGACTAATGCAATCTTAGGGTTTTAACTAGAAAAAAATTTCAATTAATTAACCAAGGATTAGTTGTTAGTATTCTTAAGAAAGATATTGATATAAGATATGAAATTTTATGGTCCAGTGATCAATAATTAAATTGCATAATAAAGGGTTAATACTTAAGAAATCTTATATGGATTCATTACCTAGATATTAGTTATTTCTTAATGATTGATCATAGTGTTATCTGTGTTTTGGTTTATTATTGTGTTAAATTTTAGTTTTGTTTAGTCTTAATTAAACAATCATCCTATTTTTCGATTAAATAATAAAAAAAGAATTATTACAAGTACTTGTAGTCTTCGTACGATCGGACCGTAGTTGTCAGTGCTAGCTACAACTATATCATGCACTTGTCACTTAAAATATAAAATTATTAATCAAGTTTTTAAAACCGTTGTCAAATATTAAAATATTATGAACATCTAATTTTTTGTTAATCTAGCCATTATTTCTTATTTAAATTCTTTTTAATTTTTTGTTTTTAATTTGTTAAATTATTTTTTTAAATTGTTAGTTTTCTCACTTTTATAGGTCTTGCGGTTAGTTTATGACCTGAGAAAATCCATCACACTTAGTTAATAAAGATCCAAATTTTTGAAATGATAACTTGTAGAAATCTTCGAAGGACCCTAATTTGAGTTAGACCGACAAGTAGAAGACTTTGAAGGTCAAATTGATACCAAAGGATCATAAACCATGGTAGACCAACCAAGACCATATTCAATTATGCTAGACCGGACTTGACTAGAACAGAATCCAACATTGTGGACTCATTATTACTAACAATAATTTTAAAATTAAACCAAGTATCATTCAAATGATGCAATAGTCTATCCGATTTCATGGGCTATGGGATAAAGACCTCATTGCATAGATAGCAAATTTATTGGAAATTTGTGATAATTTAAAGGTCAATGATGCTAATGACGATGTGATAAGAATAAGACTTTTTCCATTCTTATTGAGGGGTAGGGCAAATCAATGGTTAAATTCTCTACCTAGGTCATCCCTTACCACTTGGGATCAAATCGTAGAGAAGTTCCTTCTAAAGTAATTCCCACTAGCTAAGACTACCAAACTACGGAATTACATGTCCTCTTATGCGTAAATTGACTCAGAGATATTTTATGATACATGGGAGAGATTCAATGAGAAGTTAAAGAAGTGCCCACTTTATAGTCTCCTGTTATGGATGAAAATTTAGACCTTCTATAATAATCTTAATCAAACGATGAGGCAGATGATATATGCAGCAACTAGGGGTAAAATAACAAAACACTAGAAGAAACTCAAGACCTCATTGAATACATGACAATAAATAAAAGAGGTTAAAACCCTCCATTGAAGAACTGCCAAAGTTGGAGTTAAAAAACTACCTATTCATTTAGAATATGCATTCCTTATAAAGCATTCAAGTGATTATTGCATCATTATATGAGGGCCATTACTTAGAAAATATCTTACATCAGAGGAATCAATGCTTCCTTTTGCACTCATAAGATTCTGATGGCGGAGTATTTGGTACAACCTTAAAGGAGGGTGAATCCTAATATAAAGGAAGTGGTAAAGTTATAATTAATCAAACTTTTAGATACTAATGTGATTTACCATATTTCTGATAGTTCTTAGGTGATTTCTATGCAGGTCATACCAATATGGGAGGAATGATTGTGGTGCCTGATGAGAAGAATAAACTGATTTTTATGAGAACCATCATTAGGTGGAGAGTGTACATCGATTATAGGAACCTGAATGATGCTACTTAGAAAGATCACTTCCCTTTGCAGACGAAATGTTATAGTGACTAACTAGACACATGTATTATTATTTCTGAGATGAAATTTAGGCTACTTGTAGATTCTAATTTCCCCAGAAGATTAGGAGAACACAATGTTCATATATCTTTCTAGTACGTTTGCTTATAGGAGGTTTCCCTTTAAGTTGTGCAATACACCAGGTATGTTTTAGAGGTGCACGATGGCCATATTTAATAATATATTCAAGGATATAATAAAGGTTATGGATGATTTTTTCTATTTTTGGTTATTCTTTTGATTTATTCCTCCAAAATTTTGAAAGAGTGCTAAAGAGATGTACGGAAACAAATATGGTGCTAAACTAGGAAGAGTATCATTTTATGGTACAAGAGGGCATATTTTTAGGCCATAAAATCTCTTATAAGGATATTGAGGTAGTTAAACTAAAAAATGAAACCATAGTGAAGCTACCCCCTACTTTGGTTAAGGCTAATAGAAGTTTTTTAGGGCATACAAGTTTTTATAGAAGGTTTATTAAGGATTTCTCTAAAATCCACTAGGCCTTTAACCAAGGTGTTGAAGAAAGATGTGTCTTTTAACTTTACTCAAGAATGTTTAAATGCTTTTAACATTCTTAAAGGAAAGTTAACGAATGCCCCTATTATGGTTGCATTTGATTGGAATTTACCTTTTGAGCTAATGTGTGATACAAGTGATTTTACAGTATGTTGGGCCCTAATTTCAAAACCCAACTCTTAATCGAAACCATATAACGTGAGCGTAATCTAATTAAGTCTCCTTAACTATCATCGATTCCTCTTCTTACTCTGATACCATCAATGGTTGGGTCCTGCTTGAATCCAGAACCCTAACCTTGTGAACTCATGATACTGAGCAAAATTTTCCTATAGGGTTATTTCCATGAACCCTTATTAGGCATCATCCCACAAGGGTGGCGTGCCCATGACAATCAAACATCAAAACAAGCTTATTCCTTCAACTCAACCATATGACGAGGAAATCAATATAACATACATACATAACTGAACTACTTCAATCTATCATTTCATTTCTAAAGCAACGAAGTTTAAAAAACTTTATTTACATATCAAAATCCACTCCATTGGCTTATTACAAAATACAAATAACAAATTTGCGGAAGTTCCCTAAGACTCTTGATCACTTAATCTCTTAACTATCACCTGAAGAGGGGACAGAAAGGGGATGAGCTTGACAGCTCATGGGTAACAGTTTATAATGAAAAAATAAGCAAAAACTATTGAAAACTTTCACTTGTCATAGAAAATTTTCATATGGTTCATAACACACATGTTTCTTAGGCTTTCAGTCAAAATTCACAAGTTGCAAAACATGAATGCATCAAATTTGTTAACATAACATGAGCACATAAACACATCAGAATAGTTTAGGTTATGTAAACTATGTATACATCCTCTTGTCATGAGCACATAAGCATATCAAAATGGTTTGGGTGGATCCAAAACAGAACGTACTACGCATTTTCACATAATGGTCTTACGTAGCCGTGAACTTATGGGAGTCTATGAAGGACTTCCATGCCACTAGCGGACAGACGGGAGAAGCCTTTAACTTGGTGAACGTACATGTGACTAACTTAGCGGATCATCACAAACCCACATAATACATATTTCATAACTTGTAAACATGTTGCCAAAAATGGCACTTTTTCGAGACTTGATTTTCTATAAACATGAGATATTTTGAAAATCATTTCTGAAAATATGATTTCATAAACTTGTATCTTTTCAAAAGAATCATTTTCAAAACCTTTTCATAAATTATCAACAAATTTTATATTACAAACATATAGCAATAAATGCAACACTTATGATGCAATTAAAAACATTAAACTTCTTTAATTCAAAGAAAAAATTAGTGGCTTATTTACTCTATTATAAACATGTAACCCACCTTGATTTCCTTGCTAATAGCCTTACTCAAAAATGTCTCTTCTCTTGTTTCTCTTGCCTCTTTGATCCTTTATTCTTCACCTAATGAAGGGATCCTTATCTCAAAGGGAAGCTCCTCTCTTCCTCTACTTGTTTTCCTTCTTAAACAACCTCAAAATCTCTCTTGAAGACTAACACAATTGAAACCCTAACTTATTTTCTCTTCTTTCTCTCCTTCTCATCTTCTCTTCATATTTCTCTCTCTTCTTCATGACTCTATCTCTTTTTCTTCTTTAATTTTCGTTCTTCTCTCTTCTTAAAGTGCAAGACAACACTTTTTTTCCAATTATGCCCTTAATGATTGAGAAATGTCCCATTTGCCCTTCCATTTATGCCTTATGTCTTTTATACTTAAGTATCTTTCCAAAAACACGCTTGAATATTCTAACATAACTTTTTCTTCTAGAAAAGGGTTCTCCTGTCTTAAGTTCCCAATGACACCAAAATCAATCCATTTGGTTCAGAAATCTGAAAGTTAGAGCCCAAACATTTTAGACTGTTGTTAGACTAAAACAGTACACGATACCCAATTTCTATCCAGAAATTGAAAGTCTTAAAGACTGAAATAGATTTCAAATTCTTCATATCATTTGTATCTCCATGTCTCCATTTTATCTTGAAACCAGAATCATCTTATTCGGAGCTCTACCGGTCCAGAAATCATCAAAATACTGAAGCATGTTCAGTAAAATATCCAATTCCTACTATTCCAATCGATACCCTTACTTTGATTCAATCAATCTTTTTCCAATCAATACCAAAAGCTATAAAAAAAATATTTAGGGATAAAAAATGTGTTAATAAACTATTGGTTTAAGAATCACTTCATTTGGAGGTCGAAGAACAAAGTTATGACTGAAAGAATCAAACATGATTTTGCCCCCAATCGTAATGAACCTGTCTCGGGAAAAATAACATAACTCTCTCTATAAATGTCGAATTAAGATTATCTTAGGACGATTTCAAAGAGAAATTTGAGATATACAACTTTGAAGAAGACCTTAATGTTAGATTTTATCATCTAAAGGGTTAAAATGGACTAGACGGTAGGATCAGACGAAGCCAAAGGAAAAAGCAGACGAATGGGAAAAAGTAGACGAATGGGGAAAATTGGCATAACTTTCCCTAAAGATGTTAAATTTGTGCGTTCTTTATATGGTTAGAACGAGAACTTCATGATATACAACTTTTAAGAAGACCTAAAAGACAGATTCTATCTGCTAAAGGGTCAAAAATGGAGTAGAAGATAGGTACAGATGAAACCAAATGAAAAAGCAGACAAATGGGAAAAAGCAAATGAATGGATAAAATTGCCATAAATTTCCTTACAGATATCTGATTTGTGTGTTCTTTAGATGGTTTGAAAAATTACTTCAAAATCTACATCTCTCATGAAGACCTTGAAGATAGATTCTATCATGTTAAGGGTCAAAAATGAAGAAGAAGATAGGTACAGACGAAACCAAATGAAAAAACAGACGAATGGGGAAAATTACCATAACTTTCCCTAAAAATATCAGATTTGTGTGTTCTTTATATGGTTCGAATGAGGACTTCAAGATGTACAACTTTCATGAAGACTTTGAAGATATATTCTATCGTTTGAAGGGTCAAAAATAGAGCAGAATATAGATATAGACGAAACCGAATGAAAAAGTATACGAATGAGAAAAAGCAGAAAAATCGGGAAAATTGCTATAACTTTCCCTAAAGATATTGGATTAGGATGTTCTTTATATGGTTCAAAATAAAACTTCAAGATCTACAACTTTCATGAAGACTTTAAAGACAGATTCTATCGCTTGAAGGGTAATGGAGTAGAAGATGGGTACAGATGAAACCGAATGAAAAAGCAGATGACTCAAGAAAATTGCTATAACTCTCCCTACAGATATCGGATTAGGATGTTCTTTGATGGTTTAAAAGAGGACTTCAGGATCTACAACTTTTGTGAAGACCTTGAAGCAGAGGGTCAAACATAGAAGAAGTAGAGGGTTAAACATAGAAGAAGCATAAGGTCAAACATAGAAGAAGCAGAAGGTCAAATATAAAAGAAGCAGATGGTCAAACATAGAAGAAGTATAGGTCAAACATAGAAGAAGCAGAAGTCAAACATAGAAGAAGCAGAAGTCAAACATAGAAGAAACAGAGGGTCAAATATAGTAGAAGCAGAGAGTCAAACACAGAAGAAGCAAAAGTCAAACATAGAAGAAGCAGAGGGTCAAACATAGAAGAAGTAAATGGTCAAACATAAAAAAAGCAGAAGTCAAACATAAAAGAAGCAAATGGTCAAACATAGAAGAAGCAAAAGTCAAACATAGAAGAAGCAAATGGTCAAACATTGAAGAAGCATAAGTCAAACATAGAAGAAGCAGAAGTCAAACATAGAAAAAGTAGAGGGTCATACACAGAAAAAGCAGAAGTCAAACATAGAAGAAGCAGATGGTCAAACATAAAAGAAGCAGAAATCAAACATAGAAGAAGTAAAAAGACAAAAGATAGCAAAAAGCAGAAGAAGCAAAAAAGCAGAAGATACATCTTCACAAATGATATGACGTCATCACAAACGATACAACTTTACTCTTGAACTTCTTCCCTTATAAGGACCATAACTTTTGACTCCAAAGTTTAAAATTCTCATACTATATACCGTTGGAAAGATAAAAGAAAGACCTACAACTTTCTAGAGACAACTTTGTCTAAAATAGCCTAGAACAATCCAGAATTGCCCTCGAATTCATAATACAAAGTTTACATTCATCCACCAATGTATTGTACCTAGTTCTCAACTTCATGAAAAATTTTGAGATTCTTAAAGATAAAATTTAAATTCGATGTCTTATAAGAAATGTAGCCATATGTTTCTAGTTTAATCCAAATTAAGAATCATCTCGTTTGGATAATTAGAGAAAAAGTTGTGGCTAAAAGACTGAAGCATATTCCGTGAACATTTTCCAGATCATCCACCGATTTTGTTTCACAATCTTTGTTTAACACAACTCGTACCAAGATCACCTTTTATACTTCATTTACTCCACATTCTCAACTCTATTTCAATTAATATCATCCAAGGAAAAATATAGTCCATGACTAATCATGAACACCAATAACAAAACATATACATATGTACATATTCTTCATCAACTTACTATACAAATCCAACTTCTTCTTTTTTTCATTGTGCTCCTGACTCTCACTTTAATTCTTCCCATTTCAAAATATCTTATCCACCAGAAACACCAAATCAAAACACTGATTTATCCACATTTCTCATTCACTACTTTACTCTTGTCTATCATTTTTAATTTAAGAATTTTCATCATTTGTTCTTTACTCATGACTAATCACCAAAATTTATCATTTAATAGTTTGTCCAACACAGTAGGTGCAATACCTTGGATAGTGAAAGAATAAACAGTTCTAGGCAATTTATGACACTAGCAAGACTTTGATGGATTCCTAAGAGAATTATATTATCACAGAGAAAGAATTTTTAGCTATGGTTTTTGCGTTTGATACATGTAGACCTTATATAGTCTTATCTAAAGTTATTGTCTATACTAACCACTTTTTATTAAGCTATTTTCTAAATATGTCAGATGTCTAACCTAGATTAATTAGATAGATTTTGTTACTATAGGAATTTGATTTGGAGATTAAGGAAAAGAAAGAGTTGAAAATCTCGCAGCAGACCATATGTCTTGTCTTGAAAACCCAAATTTAGAGGAGATGAACGAAGAAGACATTGATGACTAATTCCCAAAAGAATGCCCTTATAATTTAGGGGAGGTAAGTGATTTTTACATCCCTTAGTTTACAGATCTTGCAAATTATTTATTTGCTAAGATCTTAATGAGAGGTCTTTTCTATCGATAAAAGAAGAAATTTTTTACTGATTTAAAGGACTATTTTTAGGAAGATCTGTATTTGTTTCATGTCTTTGCAGACCAAATAGTGAGAAGATGTGTACCTTACTCCAAAAGGTTAAAGATCCTAAGATATTTCTATATTGGACCAATCGGAAGGCACGATAGTGTGAATAGCAATACTCAGAAGATTCTTGAGTTAGGTTTTTATTGGCATTCAATTTTTTAGGATACCCAAAAGTATGTAGCTTTATGTGATAGATTATAACGATCAGTTAATATCTCTCCCCAATATGAGCTTCTTTAAGCTTTCATTCTTATTTTTGAAGTATTTGATATTTAGGGCATTAATTTCACAAGTCCATTTCTAACTTCGTTTGATAATAAATACACCCTAGTGGTTGTTGACTATGTTTCTAATAGGTGGAAACTTAAGCTTTACCCACAAAGGATGCTAGGATTGTTATAAGGTTCCTACTAAAGTTGTTTTCTCATTTTGGCACTCCTAAATCAATTATTAGTGATAGGAGCACACATTTTTTCAATACACAATTCAAAAAGGCACTTAAAGAGTATGGAATCACTTATAGAATTGCTACCCCATATCACCCTCAAACTAGTAGCCAAGTTGAGGTAGCTAATAAGGACTTAAAACAAATTTTAGAAAAGATTGTAGAGCACTAGAGGACAGATTGGTCAATTAAGTTAGATGATGCACTATAGGCCTATAGAATGGTGTACAAAACACCGATTGTCAATACACCTTACAGGCTTATCCATGGGAAATCATGTCACTTACTTGTGGAATAAGGCATCTTAGCTATTAAGCTTATGAATTTTGATCTTCAATTTGGAAGTGAGAAGAGCAAGTTACAAGTTATCAAATAGGAAAAATGGCTATTGGTAGCCTACGAGAACTCCAAAATCCACAAGGAGAGGACTAAGAAATATCATGAACAAAGTATCAAGCGGTTTAAGAAATTAAAGGAGAGGGATCAATTTCTTTTATGTGACGCCCTAATACTCCCTGGGAGGATACGGGGGCACCATGCAGATAACATAACATACATGCATACAGAACCGAGATAAAACCAAAACATACAAAACATTCACCCTGCATTCTCAATAGCTCGAAGCAGAAGCAATTCGGAGAAAACAACATCATAATACACTTAGCTTAAATACAACTTGTTCCAAACTGGAACCAACCTGAATTAAGATTATTACAAACCTTTAAATAAATCTAAAGTCATATACATCAAAGACAAGACAAAAACAAACTCCAAAAATACAATTTTAACAAAACAAGGCTCAAACTCTATTGGTCATTGTGGTTGACTCGTCCCAATCCTTATGTCCTTCTCTCTGAACCTACACGGGGCAAATCCACCGTGTTAAACAAATAGCTTAGTGAGTAATAACTAATATAAGCATAAACTGACAACTAATTATACACAATCATGATATATCATAAGCATACATTAACAGTTTATCGGAACGAACAATTCAAAAATATTATATTGGATCTCAATTAGATTGTACAGAGAACATAACTGAGTCTCAAAAGAGGGTACAAACCCTTCATAATTAAAACACAATTTCTTGTTTATATCAGAGTTAAACAGAAATCAGAATACAAAATTATATGACTGTTAAATCCATTTACAGAAGCGGGTAACATGACTTATACAAGAGATACCATGATTGGTATCAGCAGGAGAGACATATGTTTCGATATCAAGAGACACCGAAGTGTCAATACAGGAGATACTGAAGTGTCGATACAGGAGGCACCGAGGTGTCAATAACAGGAGCAGCTGCAGACTCTTCTACGCATGCCTATTTACCCACGACTAGGAATTGATAGTTTTAAAACTAAACAAATTCATTTCATGTTCAACATAATTAGCCAATCATTGCTTTCATGCCAAAAATTTAACATATCAATCTTACAGCTTTGCAAATCATTCAATGACCAAAAGCAGTAGCAATCAAAACAATCAAAGCAAAACTATCAAATTTGACTATCTAAATTGTTTACAAAAATACCGTCTAAAATTATTTACAAAAGCTCCCTTATTGCCTATTGCCTCGACGTCCCGGTAATATCTGGAATCGGTTGCTCGATGCGTTCCTCTATAACATTTAATATAAGCACATATCACTATTGTGTACAATTATAAATTCAAATATGCACACTCATGTATACTGAATATGTATGATGCATGTTCATGACAAATTCTAGGTTTCTTATCCTTAATCTTCTCACATTATCATTCATCTGAAACCAAACTCAATTCCTCAATCCAGATTTATTTTACACTCAACCTTCAAGTCCACCTTGCTTAATTATTCTCATCAAGTAGTTGAGGTAAATAGGTAATACTTCCTTCTAGAAAGTTCTCCCACTTTTTCTTAGGTTTCCAATGATACCAAGTTTGTCCAATTTAGTTTAGTATACCAAAAGTTATAGTCAAAAGATTTTGGACTATTCTTAGGCTTCAACAGAATTCTTATCTCAACTTCTAATCAGATTATGAAATTCTTAGAGAAAGAATTAGAATTTAACCTCTTCATAAGATTTTTAACCTTATGTCTTTGGTTTACTCCAAATTAAAAATCACTCCATTCGGATAACTATAAAGAAAGTTATGCCTAAAATACCAAAGTCTGTTTAAGCTGTCTGGAAAGTTAGCCACGGCGAACTTTCCAGACAGCAAAATTCTTTGACATTTTCTTAAAAGTTTGCTACGGCAAACTTTTACAGAAATCAAATCCTTCGAATTAGCCGCAGAGAGCTCTACAGCATTTTAATCATCTTCTTCTTTCATTCTTTTCCCAGATTTTCTCACTTCCATCTTATTCAATGAAGACATATCCTACCTAAACCAATTCTTTCACTTCCATTTCAGATCATCACAACTCAAACAAATCAAAAATCAAGATTCCATATAATCATCCAAAAATGAATAATATTGTTCACACAAATGCCATACCCATCTGCATGTTTTCACTTTTCTATCTTACATTCATCTAATGCATTTTTCCACTTCTTCTACCCCATTTCTAACTTATATTCTCTACATTTCTACTCTCATTCCAAGTCCACTTACTCTCTAATAATAACACAAGATTCAAGATTAAAAAATGAACATTCAAAACACACTCACGGAGATCGGCTATTCATCAATTTTCTGTATAAATGTTTATGCATGTCTGTTAATATCAACAACAACCTCATTTCATAATATAATTTCATTCTTTTCCCTTAACTTTAAAACATCTCAAATGCAAGATCAAATACAACACTTAAAAACAGAACATTCTCATGGTTTTTCATCACTTACTTGTTTCCAGCAACAACTCCAATAGTAAGAGTAGATAAAGCTTTCGGTGAATGGAGCAAACAGAAATAACTATTGTTAAACAATATATATGAACTAGTCAGTGATGTATAAGTAAAGAGAGTTTTTGTTTGGTGTTGATGCATGCGGTTCTCTTCACCGAGAATGAGCTGCAGAAAATGTTTTCCTTACAAAACAAGATGACTACGTGGTTGAGGAGATCTTGCCACATGTCACCCTGCATGTGAGCCATTTGTCACACAATGAATGATGCCACATGTCAATCTTTAATCAGTCCAGATGTCACACTAGGAGTGGTCCAACTTTCAATATTTTTTCTAAAATTTACCAAAAACTCCAAAATAATGCCAATAATTTCCGAATGAGTTTTCCACAAATTAATCGCATTTATCAATCCATTTTACCTGGAAAAATATCATGAATACATGCACAATAATTGTATGTGACCAAAATGCTTATGGACAAACAAGCAAATATTCAAATATGCAAAGCATAAAATATACTGAATTTCCTTAATATTCTAACCCGTAATATGAGGCATTACATTTTATACAATTCTTGCCTAAGATTGTTCCCAAGTAAGCTAAAATCAAGATGGTCTGACCCTTTATTGCGGAGAAAGTATTTCCATATGACATAATTGAGGTAGGTAATCCGTATAAAGATAAAATGGCCATTGGTTGAAATTATTTCTTAGAGGTGAAGTTGATGGTAATACATAGGAGATTAATTTAACTTAATCACCTTAGATTACTCTTAGGTATGTTGAGCTAAGACATTAAACAAGCTCTAATAAGGGGCAACCTAAGAATTAGGATAATTTTGATTGATTATATTCTATTTTTTTAATTTTAGTTTAGGATTTCATTAATTTTCAATGTGTTTTATGTTAGGTTATAGAACATCCTTATTTAATTTTTCCTATTTTCGTATTTATGGTATGTGTTATTTGACTATCTTAAGTTTGAGTGAAAATTTTTAATTTTTTAATTTTTTAGAATACACAATCATATGAGTACATGTGTCTATGAAAATCTCATTTATGCATATCTTACACAATTCAAGTGACCTATACGGTCATTGGCACGGTGGTGTATATTTTTGAAAATTTTAAAATTTTGCACACATAAGCATAGGACATGTCCGTATAGCTCAATCCCTTAGAACGTGTCAACTTACATGCCCTTATCTTAAGTCATACATTTACAAGCACTTACATACTCAATTACAGGGCCAAGTAACTGACTGTACAAGTCCACAATCCCTTTTTAAAAACCTCAAACCTTCTTCCTTTCTTCCATATTTTTCCCTCTTCCACCACTTCCCTAATGCGCCCTCCCTCCTACAACATAGCCTAGCCTTTTTGAGTGATTTGATAACACCCTAATTGATTTTTTCTGCATTTTATGTGGAGTACACTTAGATTTTTGGGTATTTTACAAATTGTAGGGTTTATTCTTCCCCAGATCACTAGGTTTACACAATTGCTCTAATATAATGTATGTGTACTTACTTTTCAATTCCAAATTGAATTTCTTTCTTTTCCCTATGAATCATTGTATTAATTTAATGGATTTTGAATTGAGAATGTTAATTTTGCACACTAGGTTGTGAATTAAGATGGATTTTGTTAGATTAGGTATAATCTATTGCTTTTTTAGTAATTAGTTTGTGTTTATTAGTTTAATTTCATATCAATTTTGTATTTTACATATTTATTTTTAAGTATTTAGAATGTAACTTTTCAGGAAACCAAGTGGAGCATTAGGTGACAGTTGCAATTGGTACCGACGTCATACCACAGAGGACGAGTTTTAAGTATCACGGGTCTGTCTTTCAGAGTGATGGTAATATCGATGCTGATATTGTACATCATATTAGATCAGGCTGTACTAAATGGAGAAGTGTATCAGGAGTTTTATGTGACAAAAAGATTCCTTTAAAACTTAAGGAAAAGTTTTATAAAATGGTGATTCGCCCTACCATATTATATGAGACAGAGCATTGGCCTACTAAACGTAAGCATATAAGACAATTGTTGATAACATAAATGAGTATGCTTAGGTGGATGTGTGGTTTTTTCAGGAGAGATAAAGTTAGGAACTGGGTGGTGAGAGAGAGACTTCGGGTAGCCAACTTTGCAGACAAGTTGAGAGAGACTAGGCTTAGATGGTATGGGCATGTGCGGAGGAGGCCCTCTGATGTTCTGATACGGAGCTGTGAGGGCATAACACTTAATGACTATAAGAGGAGGAGAGGGAGGCCGTACAAGAATTAGCAGGAAATGATCAAGGCAGATATGTTAGAGTTAGCCCTTAATGAGGTAGTTGCTTAGAATAGAAAAGTTTGGCGTGATCGGATAAGGGTAAAGGAGTAATTGTTCCAGTTACCCAATCCCCTTACTTCGTGAGTGACAAAGAGAGCTGGACTTTGTATACTACTAGGTTCTCGCAGATCTGTCCTCCTTCAGGTATTTCCCACCTTTTTTCATGTATTGTTTCTATATACCACATCATTCTTATATTGTCTCATTTGTATGCGGGTCCATCGAAAACAGTCTCTCTACTATGTAGGGGTAAGGTTGCGTATTATCAGACCTCCCCAGACCCTGCTTCATTGCGGGATTTTCAAACTGGGTGATGATGATGATGATGATGACATATTTATTTTTAAGTATATGTGTAGATATGCTTTATTGCTCTATTTCTTAATTTAAATTTAAATTCTAGAAATTACATTTATTAATTACATAATTAATTTAATTTTGTTTATTAATTTCATTTGATTGTGTTAGTATTTTTGTCATTAGTTTAATTTTTCATTATTTTGTTAATTTCATTGTTTTTAGTTTGATTTGATTTTTAGTTATGTGTTTTTCTAGAATTGAATAATACGGTGAATGTATGAATTAAGTATGGGGAAATTTTTGCTTTTTTTATTGATATTCATTATTTTCTCACACTTTATTTTGCTTTGGGTATAATGATAAGAAGAACAAAATCCATATGACAATGAAGGGTAAAGGAGGCACTAGGAAAAAGATAGAGAGGTAAAGTGTCATCTAGAGACTCGAGTGGAGCTCACCTACCACCAATGTAAGAGACTGCTACACATCTACTAGTGCGACACAAAATGTTGCATTTTAATATTGGAGCCCATGAGGAGCAATTCCAGAGGTTTGGGACTGATTAATGAATAGATTGGGAGGCATTAGAGTTTACTGGCTTGGCCTAACAGGTTTGAGAGTTTATTTGTGTTGGATCATGATCCCAATTCTTTGAGATCATAAAGCCTATATATTGCGAGCTTACATGTAAGGTGTGCTATGCATTCTTCATAAAAAAGGATGCTACAATTGGGACCAGCCAAATTGGATGCTCGGGGATATAATGATGACGAGTTATACAAACTTCTCTAATGATGGGCCTTTACAATCAAGACTTTGCAGAGATACAACCATCTGGATAGAGTTTTTTTTTTTTTTTTTGTATGGGATGGATGCCCATCACTTCTAGTGTAATATCAACAAGGAGATATATTATGACTCGAGCAAATCTACATCGTTTACCCTACGCCATCCCACACTCAGGTACATTCACAGGATCTTGAGTCATACACTAAGTGGGCAGGGTGACAGCTTTGATGTAGTTGGGAACTTGGATCTGTTTTACCTGTGGAGTATGAATAAGAGGATGTCGATACACCTAGAGCACATCTTAGCCCAATATTTCAAGTTTCAACAATTTGATTGATTGATTCACTGAGATTTAATTATGCATTTTTAATTTTTGAATTAATATGTCTAAGATATTTGTTTAATGTTTGATTTCATATAACTAAAATTTAGTATCAATAGATACACCATAATTGAAAAGAGTTGCATATCAACCTAGAGATATGTCGAAATAAATTGTCTATATTAAGGTCAAACCTCATAGTGAAATTCACAAGTTGAATAAAGTGATCTTGGGTGTTTTAACTAGAAAGATGTTTCGGTTAATTACTGATGATTATTTGTTAATAGTTCTGAGAAAAACATTATCATAAGATAGAAATTTTCAAGGTTTAATGGTTAATAATTAAATTGAATGATAAAGAGTTGGTATTTAAGAAATCTTAGGGGATTCATTATCTAAATACTAGTTATTTAATATTGATTAATTGTAGTATTATCTATGATCTGGTTTATTATTACGTTAAATTTTAGTTTAGTTTTTTATTAATTAAATCATCATCGTCCTATTTGTCAGTTAGAAAATGGAAAAGAGATTACTACTAGTACTTGTAGTCCCTATAAGATCGATATTCAATATTCATAGACACTATACTATAGTTCAATAGGTGTACTTGCCTGGAAGATCTATAGAGTAAAGATTAGCACACCATATCAAGAAACTTGAAAATCTCTATTCAAATTCATATAATCCTAGAGCCGCTCTAATATCACATGTTAGATATAACACAAACTTTTGTAATCAACACAAGATCAACCATGAACTTGTATAAGTGAAGATAATATTAAAATTTACCTATTTTTTATCCATTTGTAGAAGAACAACTTGAGCAAACTATTGGACAGTTTGAATAAGCTTCTTGATGGATGAATAAGCTACTACAATTTTTCAATCAACTTTAACAAAAGTTATATATTTTTATGTCGTTAACATCTTTTTGTATCTTTCTTAATACATGGATCTCTTAACGAGTCACAAAAATTAAATATGCACAAGCTTACTTTAATAGGTAGTAGGAGACCTTAACAACTAATCATAGTAACCTTTTTGGATCACAAACTCAATAAATATCTAACTCACACTAATAAGGACTTATTTTTTCATTAGACTTTAGCTCATTTAACTAAATTATTTATTGAACTACTTATTTAAATTTAATTTGAAACAAATTTAATCTTCTTAGCCTTAAATCTTTCAAAATTCATAATTAATAAATGTCCAAAATGAATTTAAAATTCCAACAATTAAAGCTACATGAACTAAAAACCAAGACATTAAAATAACGACTCATTTTTGTGCCATAACTCTCTTTCGTTACATATTGGGGTTTGAACCAGAACTATAAGGTACCCAAAGTTCGGTGCCTCAACGTTATCTAACCTCAATGACGTTTGTGGATTTTGCACAATACTTGACATGGCCAGATCGATTCGCTCATATACTGAGAAGACTCGCAATAACTTCAATCTAGCCTATGTGAAATATTGAACATGAATTAAATACACATTAAAGGTTCAAATGCAACGAAAAATGGTGACAACAACCCCAACTTTGACTTCGAACACGTCAACGACAAAAAACCACAAAAGAAAATGAGCGTGACGAGTGTCAGCAGCAAATTAGAATGGTGAATTGTTTCTTGACTTTCAGATAATTTAGAGAATAAGATTGGGGATTGGAGATAGACAAAGAGGGTCGAGGGAGGAAGGAGAAGCATGTGACTCTCTCACCAACAAGCCATCTTTTTGTTAAAGTAATAAAACGACATCGTTCTAAATCAAACCACCTCAGATCAGGACCAAATTATCATCCATGTTATTAAGCGCCCGCCCGCCCTTTTTAATTTTTAATTTTCTCTTTAAATTTTAATAAAAAATATTTAATTAAATATTTATTTTTAATTTTCATATTTCTATAACATATAAAATAAATTCAATTTTCTATTTAAATTTTATAATTAAAAATAAAAACTATTTAACATTCTACTAATAAAATTAAAATTAAAATTATTTAATTTAATGTTAATGTTTAATTGCTTAACGCTTAGTTCTACTTCTATTATTTTTATTGTAGTTTTTAGTTTTCGTTTTTCGTTTTTTGTTTTTATTTTTTCAAATAAAAATAAAAACTTATTTGGTTGTTAATATTTATGTAGTTATATTCTTATCATTGATAATAATTACACTTTAGAAAGAATTTAAAATTAAATTATTTTTAATTAAATAAATTTATTTAATATCTTATATAATATTTATTAACAAATTATTAATAAATTCATGTTATTTTAATAAAATAAATTATTTAAAAATCAAAATTTTATTTAAAAATTAATATTTATTTGAAATGTAATTTAATTATTAAATTAAATTTTATTTGAATATTTATACATTTTAAATTTAATTATATAAAATTTAAATAAAATTAAATTTTCATAATTTTACTGATAATTAATTTTATTTTATTAAATATATAAATATAATTTCACATTAAATTATTCATAATTTTTATTGAAAATTAAATAATTAAATAATATATATTTAAACGATAGTAAATCATATCATAAAAAACCGAAAAATAAAAAACAAAAGTCACTTTTTATAGTTTTCGTAATTTTTAAAAACTAAAAGAAACCTAAATTAAAATCAGAAACTAAAAACTCAAATAAACAAGATTTTTTTACTAAATTTAAAAAAAAAATTAAAAATAAAAATAGAAACAAACACCTCCTAAGTATTTTACTTGAGCATCACAACATTTATATTTAAAGAACTTCATACAAGTTTTATCTTCTAAAAAATAAATGTTACAATAAAAGATTCAATTTTAGTTATATAAAATTGAAGGACTATTTTTGTAATTTGAAAATATATTCAAAATGGAATTTGACATCGATTTGTTACGAATTGAATACGTTTGAAAACGTTGCTTTTAATTATGCAATTGTCGTCATACAATATACGTCATTCTATTTGTTGTTATATTTTATCATTTCCTAATTAAAGGATGATAATTTTTGGCTTATAAAGTTAAATTGAATTATTTAGGCTAAATTTAGACTAAGACAAATTTAAAATTTAATTATTTTAAACAAAATAATACCGCTTTATTTAAAAAAGTTAAATCTCGTAAACACTTAAATATGAATAACTTAAATTATGATTTAATTAAAAAATTATTTTATATTTTTAATTTAAAAAAATTATTTAAATTTTTTTAGCATATTGTAATTCCTAATTTTAACAATAAATCTAAATGAATCCGAATCTTCTGTTTAATTTTATTATGTCTTATTCTATCTTATGAATCTCAACTATTTATTTATGTGAATTTCGCATAGATCTTATATAAATAAATGTGAAACCTACATAAATAAATAGCTGAGATTTATAAAATAATCGAGTGGGTATTCTCAAATAGTGTATTGTGTTGTCAGGGCCCATGATTAGAAGGGGCCCTATAATCTCATATTTTAACTTTCGACTCCTACACTAATTCACTTAAAATTGATCTAACGTTAGTGATGTTTTGAAAAGTAAACATTAGCCAAGTTTCAAGATTGTAGGTAATAAATACTCCAAGATTGCAAATTTCACGATTGCAGGTTACGTAGGTTGCAGGTAGAGGTATAAGTTAACGTTAAGCAAATTTATTTTGATTTATTGGGACTCTTTTTTTATTTCGTCCGGGCTTATAAAATGATAAGAACGTAGGAGGATGAGAAGTCAATTGTTGACCATTATCGCATTCAACAAGTCCCTTAAAAGCCATGCTTGCTGTGCAAGGAAAAGTCAAGATAGAGAGAGAATTAGCTTTCATGGAAGTTGCAAGTTGATAAGATTTTTCTTTACTCCCCTCTTTTCTTTCTACTCCAGAAGGCTAAAATCTTTTCTCTTTCACTTTTCTCTCACTTCCTCTTGAGCCAAGATCTGTCCAGAAATAGAAAAAGAAAGAAAGAAAACAATCTTTCTGTTAGACTTTGTGGATGCTGTGGTAATACCTGCTTGTATGGTGATAATTTCTGATTTTCCTTATGTGACTTGTTTCTCAAACTCAACATCGACACTTTATTCAGGCATCCTCTGAGACATACAGAATTTAACCCAGTTTTCTTTGCTGTTGTTTTTTCAACAAAGCCAATTCTGTTTATGAATCTTTTTTAAATTTTCAACTTAGCTGCAATTGTTTTCAAGTTGCTGTGGTTTGATCATGGCAAAGCTTTGAACTTATTCCAGAGAGCGGCAACTTGATAGAGTTTGATAAACTTCATTATCTCAGAACCTATGTGTGTTGATGGACAGTTTGCATAGCTCAGCTCTGTGTCGTTTGAAGCTTCCTGTTCTGAGTTATAAAGCATTTCTTAATTTGGGATTGACTTCTGCAAGCGCCATTTGGATGTTTAGTTGAAGTGCTTGAGATTTGGCATTTTATTTGGTTTATTGTCCTACTTTGGTGACGCATTGCTGCCAGTATACAATGCCTAACTACGGAGGAGGACAACATATTTTTGCTGCGGCTCAACATTTATTGAAGGCATTGGAGGCGAATGGGAACCTGAGTGATGATGTCAAAAGACTCGTTTCAGAGCTTGGTTGTCATTTGTCCGCAATCTCTTTAACAACTGAATCAGAGGGACTCAGGCTCACTGAGGTTGAGGAACGCCTGAAATCTGCTGAGAGACAGGTTATGCAATGGGAATCAAATCCATCTCTGATACGGGATTCTGGTCCCATCAAAACCTCTGAGTATCTGCAGGCCGTGAATGAAACTCAATTACTAAAGGAAACTTTAGGAGGCTTGCCAATCAACAATATCGGGAAGCAGGGGGAACTTGCTAATCGAGCAGAGTGTGTCTTGCAGATTGCGATGTCAAGACTTGAACAGGAGCTATACCACATTATTCTTCAGCACAAAAAACCTTTTGAACCGCAGAGGATGTCCTTTCATTCACGCGTGCCAGATGTAGTTTATGATGAATCTTTTGATTCAGTGGACGCTGAAATAGTTGATAGAGCATCTTCTGGAGGTGTGACTGCCCGAGAATCAGTTGAATATATTGTTGATTTGGTTGATCCGCAGGTTACTCCTGACATCAAGGCCATTGCTTGTGCCATGTTTGCTTCTAGTTATGAGACAGAATTTTGTGAAACCCTTGTTCACCTCAGGAAGCAAGCTTTGGATGAATACTTGTCCTTTCTCAAGTTTGAGAAAGTTAGCATTGAAGAATTACTGAGATTGGACTGGAATAACTTGAACAGCCAGATTCACAGATGGTTGTGGACCGTGAAGATTGTTGTTCGTGTGTATCTTGTGGGCGAGAAACGATTTTGTGACCAAATATTAGGTGATTTTGGTTCTGTGAATTCATTTTGTTTTGTTGACATATCCAAAGCTTCAGTCTTGCGTCTCTTGAATTTTGGGGAAGCTGTAGCAATGGGACATCATAGGCCCGAAAAGTTGTTTCGCTTGCTCGACATGTACGAGGTTGTTTCTAATGTTCTTCTTGATATAAATGGTTTATACTCAGAGGAGGCTGGTTCTTTCATTAGGATTGAATTCCATAACCTTCTAATGACTTTGAGGGATTCTGCGAGGGTGACATTTTTGGAGTTTGGGAAATTTATTATATCTGATGCATCTCCACAGCCTCTCCCTGAAGGTCGAATTCATGACCTGACAAGATATGTTATGAATTACATCAGCGCTCTGACTGTTTATAGTGGTATCCTCGATTTGATTCTCAAAAACCAACCCGTAGATGGCAGTCCTGAGATGGATAGTAGACAGGAATCACAGGACGTTTCTTCTTATTCACTTTGTCCATTGGCTCATCACTTCCGGTCACTTGCATCTGCTCTTGAATCCAATCTTAATGAAAAATCGAAAATGTGCAAAGATGATTCCTTGGGGCATATTTTCTTAATGAACAACATCCACTACATGGTCCAAAAGGTTAAGGACTCTGAATTGAGGCTTCTTTTTGGAGATGAATGGATTAGGAAGCACAATGGTAAGTTTATGATGCATGCCACGAGGTATAAGAGAGCCACTTGGAGCTCTATCGTCTCTATAATTACAGATGAGGGAAGGGAAAGTGCCAAAAAAAGATGCAAGAGATTCTGTAATGCTTTTGAAGCAGTGTACAAGATCCAGACTCAGTGGTATATTCCAAATCCTCAGCTTCGCGAGGACTTGCAAATTTCGACTTCCCAGAATCTACTCCCTGCCTACCACAGGTTTCTTGCGAACAGCAAAAATATTGGTGACAAGTATATTAAG
>JANTNU010000006.1:28531732-28542890 GCA_024752395.1 Erythroxylum havanense
ATAGTAACTGGAAAAGTGTAGATGCTTTTAAGAACAACGCAGACGATCACATGGTTGAGTAACTGGAAAAGTGCACATGCCTTTTTGTTGAGCATTCCAAAAAAAATTCAAATTAAAATAATAAAGAATCTTCCGTTGATGTCATTGTAATTCAAAAGTAAAAACTCAATTGTATGAGGAAGGTAAATTACAGTTTGATTCCAGCCAGTTTTTTGGAAAGACAGTCCAGTGTTTAGTGTGCACAAGGAGTTACCAAATTAGATGAGTTCTCACACTGTCACTACCAAGACTCGAACCCAAGATCTTGGACTCACTTTCTTTCCCAATAATCAACTATGGGCAGTAAAAACTCAATACCTATAGCTATTGAGAGGAGCACGAGAAGTAAAAAGGTCGAGCAAATTGATGTCTTACAATAATTGGAGAAATCAAGAAGGTGGGAAGAGCGAAAATTGTCACAGGCTTCCTACAGTCTTTGGCTAGATAATCTAAGATTGTCATGCGAATCCATTATTTTATATACCCCCTTTCAAATTGTTGATGCCTAAGTTTGTCAGTCAGCGGCCTCCACTGGAAATATCCATACATCCATGTGCTAGGCCGAGAAATCAAAATTAGCAGATAATTGACAAATACAGCAAGATCTACAAGAATCCTCAAGTTTCATACATAATAGCTCAGCGGTTAAGGCGCAAAAAAGTTGCAAATTAATAAATCAGATTTATCTATAACTTTTCCACATGACTTTCCCAAAGATGAAGTACATTGGTGGGGCTGATTTATTAAATCAAAGCTGAACAAAATATATCCTCAAAAGGTAAGCACCAAAAATGTCCAAACATAGTTTTGTATGTCTTATTTCGTCAATGTCACCAGGCAGAGTAAGTTTTCTCCATTTAACTCTTGAGTGCAGCAGCTCCTGATATAATCTCGATCAGTTCAGTGGTGATTGACGCTTGACGTGTTCTGTTACACAAAAACCAGATAATGAAAACCAATAACAAGCACTATATGCATGTCACTCATTCATCAACAGTCTGAAATGTAAACTAGAAAATTTTTGACACGACCATAAAGACAACGAGAATCAAGTGAGTCCAACTCCAATAAGAGTAAGTACAAATCTATATAGATAGACAGATAGTGAGAGAGATAAGTACAAATCTATATAGATAGATAGATAGTGAGAGAGAGACTTGTTGTAAGTCAGAGTGAGGCGATCAAGCATATCTCCCGCATTTCTGCTTGAGCTATCCATGGCAGACATCCTAGCCCCTTGCTCACTACAAGCATTCTCCAATACTGCATTGAACAAGACCTGGATAGAATATGAAAGCTTATTACCAACAGATTATTTATATATATATATATATAAAAAAGAAGCGCTCAGTCCTCACTAAATCTCAGAGAAAAAGATCTAGTTGAGGCTTACACAAGAGAACTGGAACTCAGTAAGATTCTGAAGGATTTCCCCCTTTGTTTCACCGCCTTCAATCTCATAGGAGTCTAGTTCACCGAGCTTTCCACCAGATTCAGACTCTTTCTCCACAACCTACATGAAAATTAGTCAAAAGCCAACACAAACACCACTAATCACTTCAATAACTGTAACTTATTTGATGCTACATTCTAATTACCTCAGGAGATAATACGGTTGCAACAGTCGGAATAAATGAAACCACTGATTGAAACTTGTTAAAGACAATTCTTAGTGCATCATACTCCACATTCTTTAAGATATCATCTGCGAGGACTGCGACCTGAAAACACAATGGTTCAAAGCCTCAGTCATTTCGTGCAACTCTTAAGAGATTAAAGTCCTTGTTAACATTACAGCACAAAAACACCTTGACAGATAGAAACAGAAAATCTTCTAAGAGAATTTTATAAGAAACATTTTTCAAGAAAAAAGAAAATTGTTACTGATGCATTGCTTTTTCATTAAAAATTTGGAAAACAATTGGAAATGCCTCTTTTGCATGTTTTCAAAAGCACAATAAAAGAACTAAAAAAGAAAAATGAGAATTGGAAAAAGAAAAACCACAATCAAACAGGCCAAGAGTGTTGATGGTCCCTCACAGGCCTTAACTTGAAATTGGGGATGGCAATAGGCATGGCCCAGCCCATTTTTTTCACGGCCCAAGTCCGGCATAATGGACTCGGGCAGTCCAGAGTCAATTGAACCAAGGCCAATTGGCTCAAGTGGTTCAGGCCAGTGGGGGTGGGACAGGGGGCCAGGCTAGGCCTCCCAAGTCCAAGCCCAACCTAAAGCCCAGTCAACTATGGCTTGGCTCGTTGACTTTTGGGCCGGGTCAATTCCCCCATCCCTACTTGAAATGCACTTTTACTGCACAAAATATAAACCACAACTCAATAAAAGGTCCTTTTAGAAAAAAAGAAATCCAATCAACTCATCCAGCTTACCTGAGTATAATTCAGCGGATTCTTCTGCAACTCAGTGATTATTATCTCAATGTACTTCTTTGAGTCACGAACCAACTGAGCCTTTGCCTTCTCACCCAATATGACGTACTTTGTTTCTTTCTCAGGACCTGTGGCAACATAAAAATCTTAAACTAATCAAACGAAATAAATCTGAGTACACACAGATCCTCTGAGTCAAACTCAAAACAAAGCCTACCAGAGACCAACTTGTTCAAACCCCTGCTTATCTTTACAGAAGTAGAGTTGATTCCACCACATAGACCTTTGTCTGAAGAAATAGTCACAATGACATTCTTCTTTACATCAGCACCTGGTCAATACAACAAGGGTAACTAAAAATAAGAATAAGAATAAAACATAATCCATTCAATGCAATGTGTATGTATGTATAAATATAAATATATAGCACAAGGGATGGACATGAAAAGAACTCAGGAATCCCATCAAACAAGACAGCGAGCAAACATTCTAAACATGGTAGATTTATCTTCAAGCATCACAATATAAGATTTATAATCTCCCTGGACTTCAACAAAACCAATATAATCTCCTTTCAATCTACGACAGCAGGTAAAAGTAACTGTACTTTGATTCATGTCACAGTAACAATTGCCAGAATTTCACAAGATCTTCCAAAAAATAATGCGAACTTTTGACACTAACGTCTTCTAGAAATTTAAAAGATGTGTTTTCCAGCATTGTCACAATATCTCTGATACGAGCAACCATTAATTGTTAAAGATATATGTTGATATGAGAGAAGAAAAGAATCGGAGAGTGTTCACTCTTCTGAGGCAAAGAAACCAAAATTCGCACAAGTAATGTGAAAACCATAAAGATTGTATTTATCTCAAATTATCAAAAGAGTAAACAGATATCAATGATCAATAAGCTATAATACGCTTTTACAGGAAACAATATTTTGTAGAAAGGGAATGCCCAACCAGAATAACGTACATATCATGCAAATATAAATAGTATGCAGGCACCAGAAGGAATGACTTGGGGAGAATAAATCCAAAGAAGGAAGTTGGCCAATATTAAAAGGAATATCTCAAAGAATTCAACCATTGAACTAAGCAAGCTATATTTTATAAACATACTTGGAGTGTCACCAAGAAGTGCAGTAAATGGCTGCCAAAGGCCACGAGAGTTTTCAGCTTTGGTTTGAATTGCTCGTAATTTAGAGGCTGCAACCATCTTCATTGCCTTAGTAATTTTTTGAATGTTTTTGACACTCTTCATACGATTTCGGACTGCATAAGGTAAGATAAATCAGTCATAGTTATCCAATGTCTAATAAGACAAGATGCAAAAGAATGCAAATTCTTTCTTAAAAACAACAAAAGTTGGAAGTAGAATGGCAGGCATTCATACCAACTTGAGTGGAGATATAGCGCACTCCAACAGGGGCCTGCTCCCTATAGATCATAATGCACTTTTAAGAATTCAAAATGAAGAAGAATACACAAAAATTTACTTAAGACAGATAGAAAAGGCTTTGCAAATGCCATTCATAACATAAACAATTATGATGTTGCCAAGTTGTGACTTTCAAGGAGTCCTTATATTTCAAGATCAAAACATGCAGTTTGTTGAATAGCGTGCTAATATGGGTTTCAGGAAAAAAAGAATTCATAGGAAAAGGTCATCAAAAAGTTTTGCACAACGTTCCACTTCAAAGTTTCTATCACAATACACAAACCAGAATCCATCTAAACGCATACAGAGTTTTACCTGAACTTTATTTACCTTCGTTGCCCATGCATACTAAAATGAGTAAGAGTTCCTTGTTAAACAAACAAAACACGTTGTATATGGTTTGAAAACTGCTTCTGCTTGACATAAAAATCGCAAGATGCAATCAAGTCGTAGAAGGATTTGAGAAAATTAATTCTTAAGAAAAATATTGTCTCTTTTTGTAACTTTAATACAATGCTCATAAAACCAAAATAACCTTGACAAAAAAAAATTTATCTGGAATGCAATGCCGCTAACTATATCGAACAGTGATAAGAAAACACCAACCGAATGTCAAAAGATAACATCAATTGGAAGAATTTGTCATCAATGTCTAAACTTTTAGCAAAATATACTGAAATCCATCAGTTTATCATTTTGAAACCTGCAAAATCCACTTCACATCCATTTTCACCTTAGTACACCCATCGACGTTGAACTTCAAAATTTCTTTTCTTTTCCAGTCTTCCCAACAAAGAGGAAGCACAAAATCATGGAGATGAATCGCCATATAAAACCAATCCCACAATTCTCGGTCAACCGCATTCCCCAGGAACAAACACAAAGAGCATATATATAAAAGAAGAAGAAGATCAAAGTGCAAATAAATCCAATCCATTCATATTCATGAAAGGGAAATGGAATCGTACTCGGAGATGACAGAGGATCGGATTGCGGCGGCGATTGGGTGAGGATTAGAGAGAGGGGTAGCGGCGAATCGCCGGGCTTCGCGCCTGAGAGCAGCCATCGCCATTGTTGAAGGAGATGATAATCACAGAAACCCTAGAAACGGAAAGATGGGAAAAGTTTGTTAGATAGAGCTGGGTTTTCCGTTCAGTTGAATCGCACCGCGAGTGGTTTTTACAGTTCTCTTGTTCTTAAGAAAAGGAAAAAGAAGCAAGGGCTTCGACAGTAATAATAGACATCAAACGCCGTCGTTATGAAACTATTTTAAAATAAATTAAAACAATAAAATTAAGATAAAGAAACTCCCTTACGTCTGTAACCAATAATGAAGAATCAGAACAATAAAATGAGAATCAGAATAAAAAGTGAGATTATTATGTAAGCATTAAAAATGAAATTATAGAAGTCAATAATTATACTTTGTTTGATTTTATACTTATATTTAGTTATTATATAATTTTTTACATAGTTAATTATAATATTTATATTTTATAAATAATTAATACAAAAATTGATGATTTATAAAATTATTAATTTTAAAATAAATATGAATAATTTTTGTGATAAAAGGTATCAATAAGACAAATCAAACAATTATTAAAAATAATATAAAAGATAATATTAATGATAATATTATGATAAGAATCAATGTCCTCATAACATATACTTACATCTTTGTAAGAATAAAAAGTCCTAGATTATTTAAGATTAATTTCAATTTTGTCATTTCCTATTTATCTATTATCGTAACCAAACAACTAAAAGTAAAAAATGCAAGTTGCATTTCCATTCCCACCTTTTCATTATCGGTTACTAAACGAGACCTTATAGTTTAAGAAATCATGAAAAAAACTCTATAATTTTTTAAATTCTTTTAAAAACTCAATCTAAATTTCACTTTTTTAAAAAAATCCTCTTAGAATTCCATTAATGAATTATATGTATCGTGAACATCACACTTGTAAAAAACAATAATAATTTAGTAAAAATATCATAGGTTCATGAGATATAGAGAAATTCAGTAATACACAACTTTACCCTTAACTAATAAAGAGATTATTTTCAAACGATCTACAAGAATATCACTCTTGTATTAATCAAATATTGTCACATGACATATTCAACTTAATTTTTAAATTCAAACTGAACTAATTAAATTTGACTCAAATTAATAATTTATTATAATTATATTAACTTATTAATTTCCCTAGATCCCGCATTCCAACGAAACTTTTGCTAGGTGTTATTATTGTATCTTAAATTATTAATTTAAGTCAAATTTAATTAGTTTAAATCAAATTTAAAAGATAATTTAAGTTATTATATTATTGACATTTGATTAATCTACGTCTGATGTTTATGTCATCATTGCTTTTTAACCAAAATTTAAGAGAAGAAGTTTTTTTAATTAAAAACTATTTTTTAAAATTTTAAAGATTTCTTAAATTAGGAAGTTGGTACTTGATTCATGGGTTTGTGAATCAATTAGTAGGTATAGAATGAATATAGGTGGTTGATTTCATATTATGATTATAGAAAATATCTGACTTTCAAGGAATCGTTCATATCCTCAATATATTAGAGGAATGAGTTTCATTCTTGGTCTGCAGCAAGTATTGTCAGCATGACATTTTTCTTTCTTTTTTTCTTTTTTAATTAAATATAATTAATTAATTGATTCAATATAATTAATTAAAATATACTTAATTATAATATGATTAATTAAAATAAAATTAATTAATTAATTATAATATAATTAATTAATATATAATTAATTAATTTCGATATAAATAATTAATTATTTTTCTCTTTTTTAGCAATTAAATATAATTAATTAATTTTATTTGTTAACATTTTTAACAAACTAACCACTATTAATAGTAATGATAATCATTTATTCCTTTTAACAAACCATCGTAATTATAATAATTATATTCATTTTTATTTCTCATTATATTCATTCTCATTCATATTACCATTTTTCATGGGAACCAAACACCCTCTTATGTCTTTTACACAAAATATTTTTATAATAATCAAATAACAAGAAAGATGTGTATTACATAATTCTTTATACAATCCAAAATCTCTTCTATTTAAATTTCTATCTAGTTATATACAACACGTTTCAATACTTTTATTTTGTAATTCAAAAACTAGAGATTAATATTTTTCTATATGTTAATTGAAGTGATCTAGTATATGATATATGAATTAAGTTCTTAAAATCATGATTATTATAAAGAAAAAGTCACTTAGAATAAGAAATAAGCTAGAGAATATGTATTTTCTTAAAAAAATTTATAGTTTAGTGTTATTAAAAAATACTGTGTTTTATTAAATGGATACATTTTTAATAAAGAGTTTTCATTATTATTCAAAACTAAAAATTATTTAAAAATTCATGCCATAGAAGACAGAGTGACCCATCAAGTGTTCTGCAAAATGTTATATTTTATAAGATTAAGCCTAAATAAATTGAACACATAAGCCTAAATAAGATTCAATCATAAAACCAATTAGTGATAGAAAGAGTATCTCACTAGACTTATATACATGCTCGATGCCATATATTCTTTCCATATGGGACAAACTCTTAAATATATTTCAACACGTCCTCCTCACGCATGGGCTAATTTAAGGCCCAACACATGACACGGGCTATCATGTCATGGTAATGACGACTAACCCAAGAGTAACCTGCTCTGATACCATGTTCAATTTTTGTAATATTGAGCCCAAATAAATTAGAATTTTTAATATGAGTAAAGTGTAAAGCCCATAATAAGAATTAAACTTGAATCCAACCATTGTCAAAATGAATAAAACTAGCTATTTGGTTAGTTGGCCTTTACCATTTATTAACCCTTTAACATTTTTATTTTTAATGAATATGAGATATTCTAACACTCCCCCTCAAGTGTCACTGGAATCAGATATTCAATTGTTACTTGAAATAAACGCAGCAAAAACTAGACTGGACTATTGGGACTGGACATCTAAAGGGACAATTAATCGGGAAATTAAAAATCTGGGCCAAACTTGCTCTGACATCATATTAGAATTTTTAATATGAGTAGAGTGTAGAGCCCATTAAAAAAATTGGGTATATATTCAACCATTGCCAAAATAACTAGATCTAGCCATTTGGTTAGTTGACGCTTACCTTTTATTAACCCTTTTAACATTTTCATTTTTAATGAGCGTAGGGTACTCATAACATAAAATTTGGCTTGTTTATACCTTAGCATTACACAATACATTGAATGGTATCCGACTTGTTTATACCTTAGCATTACACAATACATTGAATGTTAGTAACGTTAGATTCTAATAAGACGCCTCATTTCCATTAGCAGCTCCAGTATACACTTTACTTTGCAACTGTACCCCCAACACCTTTGCTAGAAAATCTAGGAGGTGGATGTGAGTCATTGAGTTGTTCTACATTTACTTCATGGCCAAGTTGATTTCTATCTGGGAGTTGAATCTTTGTGCATGGGGCGTTGGGTATGATGTAGATATATGTACAACTGCCATATTTCTTTTTATAGGTCGGTATAGTATCTATAAGAACGATTGCAAATCTGCATCTCAACAAGCGTAGGCTGTTAAAATTTTCTGCATAATTTATCACACTTCCAACTAGTCTTCTAGCTTCTCATCATGAATGATTTTGTTTTAAGATATGGATGGTGAAAGAGCTGGTTCTTAGTAGCAGTTTAAGTGGTGTAGAGCTATTGGTTTTCCATTCCAAAGTGTTGCAGGCAAATTTTCAAGGTTAACTATGCAAATTCTTTTTTGTTCCATACCAAGTTGTTGGTCAATAACCAATTAGGTGATTACCAAATGAGATCCCTAGTTTAATCAATTCTAATTTATATATTAGGTAATTAATAAATAATATAGCTACATATATATACTAGTTAATCAATAGGTAATTACTAAATGAGATCTTTATAATTACAACTATAAAAGCAATATGTAACTCTCTCAAGTTGAAGAATAAATATTATTCATGTCTAGTTTATTAGAAACATTATTGATTCATGTTTTATTTAAATGCTTTAAGAAAATATCTTTAAATTGTTCCCTTGTTTTTATGTATTTTGCAGAGATCAAGTTTTGTTGTACTTTTATTGTGAACTAAAAGATAATCAATCTCAATACGTTTACTGCATTTAAAAACACATGATCAAAATTAATATGTAGGATAACTTGATTATCACAACTTTGATAAAGCAACCACACGCAAAAAGGGTGGGGGTGGGGGGTTGAATTATGTGTGACTTAAAAAAAATTTGTAAGTTACTTCCAGTTTAAAAGGAAATGACAAGAGCCTGTTTATAATTAAAACAATAGGAGCCTGTTGTATGATAGGAACCTATTTAAATAGAAGGAGCCTATTAAACGATAAAAAACCTGTTAAACAACAGGAGCCTGCTAAAAGAAAAGTTCTGTTAAAAACAATTTAAAATAGAAGGCGTATGTTAAAACTGAAAAGAACCTCTTGTAAGTTAAAAATAGAAGGAGCCTATTATAAAGTGAAGGAGCCTTTTGCTGAAATAAACACACACATAATATAATGCAAAAATTTAAAAGTTAAGAGAAGAGAGAGAATGACACAATGAATTTATACTGGTTCAGTTTATAACCCAAGCCTACGTTCAGTCCTCAAGTATTCAACTTGAATGTTTCACTATAAAAATCAAATAGTAATTTAATGAGCTTCTTCAAACTCACAAGTACATATTTTTCAAGATTTTCCAAACTTTCACATTTGAAGTGTATAACAAGCTTCTAAAAACTCACAAAAGAATAAAATGTAAACTCAAAAGTAAGTTCTCAAATAACAATTTCTTTCTTAATAGAGTGATTTCACTTTTTAAGGAACAATAAGAATGATATGACTCTCAAGAAGATAGATGTTGCTCAAATGTTTCGAAAGTCTGTGTATGTTCGTTACTTCAAAAGTGTTGTTACTCTTCTGTAAATAGTCAATTTCTTCAACTAGTCGATGCTTCATCTTAATTTCGAGTTCACTTTGGATTTTCAATATTATCTCTGCTGGAAAAAAAATTTCTGGAGCTATTTGTTCAAAAAGGTAAGATCTGATCTTACTAGATGTTAATAAGGTTCATGTAAGAAAGGAAGTAATTTTTCAATGATTTTATTTTCTTTTTAAAAAATAATTATGCAAGGAAATAAATCAATTTGAATTTTGAAATATTATAAAGTTATCAATAAAATCACTGAATCTAAACCTTGAGTTAACAATCCCCCCTTTTTTATAATGACAAACAATAATAGATATATTTTTCAAACATAATTAGAAGGAGCTTGTCTCTTAAGAAAGGAACATATCATTTATATATCACAGATTTTTACATGTTCAACAGCATAATTAATCACATATATAATCGAGGTAATATTGAGAAATATGCATTGAGAGAGATATCATCATATATGCAGAAATATGTAAAAATAAATGTCAACATAAACTCTCCCCCTTTGTCATTATCAAAAATAATAAAAGAGTGTAGGGAGGAAGTGAAATAAAACAAAATAAAAGGAACCTTTTAAACGAAATGCAAAGACAAGTAGCAGAGAATATTCATGCAGAAATAATATAAGAGGGTTTGCACATACCAAGCTCTTTTCTTAACACGCAAAATATATCTTTAGAGAGTGACTTGGTGAAAATGTCAGCTACTTGATTCTCAGTATTAACATGCAAAAGATCGATGGTTCCTCCTAAAATATGATCTCTAGAAAATAATGTTTGATTTCTATATGCTTAGTCCTATAATGATGCATAGGATTTTTAAAAAGATTTATAGCTCTAGTATTATCACATAATATAGGAATATGATAAAATTTTAGAGAAAAATCCTGTACATGATGTTTCATCCATAATATTTAAGCACAATAGCTGATAGCAACTATGTATTCCGCTTTAGTCATCGAAAGCACTATGCAATTTTGCTTCTTGTAAGACCAAGCTACTGGACGTCCTCCGAGAAATGGACAGTGACCACTTGTGCTTTTTCGATCAACTTTATCATTTGCATAATATGCATCACAATAGTCCACTATGTCAAATGAATCAATTTTTGGATGCCATAGTACAAAATCCATAGTTCTGTGGAGATATCGAAAGATTCTTTTGATTGTTTAAAGGTGGCTTTCTTTTAGATTTGATTGAATGCTGTTGGACCATGGGTGGTTGACAAATTAAATCCTACTTATGTTTTGATAATAATAAAATGCATAGAATTGGTTAAGA
>JANTNU010000006.1:28586080-28598591 GCA_024752395.1 Erythroxylum havanense
ATATACATTCTGGTAAGCCCTGAAAGCTATCGATGGAGGCACACATCATATCATTTTCAAAAAAGAAAATACCAAATAAAATATGTATAGTTGCATCAATAATAGTTTACATGATGCAGCCAACAAAAAGAGGCTGGGCTTTTCCAAGATTCAGGTTGACCTGATATCCTATGGGGAGTAAATTATATAGAGAAAAACTGACAATGGATTTCGATTTTTATCAATAATTAAAAAATAAATTAAGTTAATTAATTTTTAAAAATAAATCAATTTTTAATAAATCCTTTAATTATTTAGAGTATGGTAACTAAGATAAGACTACATTTAATTGGACGTAAAATTTTTAATAAAATAAAATTAAATAAAATATAATAGAATAGAATAATTTATAACAAAAAGAATATAAATAAATATGATATTAAAAATTATTATTTAGAAAAAATAAAAATTCATAATGTTGTATAATAAAATATTTTTTAAAAAATAGTTTCTATTGCCAGTTCTTTGTGTGTGTATATATATATAAAATTTTTAAATTATAATTAATTTATTTTTATTATTTATCACTTCATTTTTATCATATTCTGTTCCATTTGATCGCAAACGTTCGTACATATCCATTGATAACCCCGACCAAACTTATACTAAAGCTCCCGGGGCGAAAGTTTATTTAACCTGTTGCATCGCTCGTCTTCTCGCACGCTTCAGTTGCCAACTATTGACTTATGCTATCAAATTTTCCCAAGAAACTGAATCAGCAGAATCCAACCCTAAACAATGTTAATGCAGCTTCCTCGCTTGACCAACTCTCTTAGAGAGCCATTTGACGTCGACCAGGCTTATCTCCAACGCAAGATCACCCTTCAACACCACCTCAAGCCTTCCAAGTAAGTATAACTCGAATCAAATTTTGTTTTACGGAAAGCTGTTGACTGACTGTATATTGTGCGTCATGTATTCTTATTTGAACGACCTTCTTGATAAACTTGAATTGGTTTGTTGATGTATTCATGTTTGGTAATTGACGAATTTCCTTCTATTCAATTTTGTTTTGGTGATTTAGTATTGGAAATTCGGTTGACGAGTCGGAACTTGCCAGGAAGATTGTTGATCGATGGGAGGAAGGTATTATTACTTTTTGTGTACATACGTATTAGATTTCTAGGTTCTATGGACTGAGTTAAGTGAAATGGAAATGGTGGAACAGCCTCAACTGAAGTGCGGCAAGCATACAAGCAGTTTATTGGGGCTGTTGCGGAATTAATAGATGGAGAAATTCCCTCTGAGGAGTTCCGCGAAGTGGCACTTGCTGTCTACCGTTTATTTGGCAGCCCAGGGCCAGGACCGGGAGATGGAGGGAATGTTAATGGCACTCTTCATGAGAAGAAGTAAGAATATGAAGTCTTAACACATTCTTTTTCTGTTTTCTTTTTTCAATTTAGATTGAATATCAAGTCACAAATTTGGGGTGGTATATGTTTATTATGAAACAGGTTTTGGTTATACACTAGAACCTTATGGGAATACTGTTTGTTCATTTATATACAATGGGGTTGACCAATCAATATCTAAGAAATTTGTTTCAAGATGCTATCATGTGATTCGGAGTGTTATTGTATTTATTGGTGTTGACATGCAGGTTGACATTGCAGAGGCTCATTGGTCATGCAATTTCAGATACCAACATACAGAAAGCTGCAACTCTATCAGGGAAGCTCTCTGATTTGCAACGTGGCAATTATGGGGCCCCATTTATTTTAGAAAAACATGTAAACGATGTTGACAATGAACTAGAATTTGGTTCTGACCTTGTTTTTCAAGCACCATCTCGATTTCTGGTGGATGTCGATTTGGACAATCTGGAACTACTGAGTGATGATCGACCTTTGTTTCATAACAATGGCTGGTATGATCATAATGATAATGTAAATAATCATTCTGTTGCTGATGGAGGAAACTTTAATCTGAGTTGGTTGAGAGATGCTTGCAATCGGATAGTCAATGGGAGCAATTCACAGCTTTCTCGTGATGATCTGGCCATGGCTATATGTCGTGTAGTCGATTCGGACAAGCCCGGTGAGGAGGTACTTGTTACTATTTTCCTTTTTCTCTTAATTTCTTTATGAGTATTTTGAACCTATGTCTAATGACAAACAATCTCTAAGTTTCGTTTCCTTTATCTACTTTGTTTTTCAATTTCAGATAGCCAGTGATTTATTGGATCTTGTTGGTGATAATGCGTTTGAAATTGTTCAAGAAATTTTGCTGGTAAGAAATAAGATTATTCATCTAGCCTGTAACTTTGGTGTGGACAATTTGTCAAGTTGCTTGTGAGCTGATTTGAATTATGAGACATACATTTTTTAATGATAATTCATACTTTGGAGGAAATTATAGTTTGTGGAGTAGTAATTCGCCGTTTTAACAAAAACTGAGTCTAATTTGTTCTGAAATTTATTGATAACTTTTTTTCATGGCAATTGCTACTCGCCTTTGTGTCTAGTTTGATGCTATTGATTTGCAAAATCCTAAAATTTGTTTGTCCAAGTTTCTCATCTCACTCTCTTCCTCTTCCTTTCACACACTCTTACACACCAACAAACACCATTTTATAGTGATTTACTGGCTTGAATTAAAAGAAAACTATTCCTTTTATATGTTCTTGGGATTACGGTTCTATCTTTTTATATAGTTGATTGATTGTTGCCATTTTGAGGAAAATTTTAAAATATTTGGGAGCTAGGGTTGAGATTTTCTTCTCCATATTCAGCATCGGAAGGAACTCGTTGATGCTATCCATCGTGGCTTCTCAGTACTGAGATCAGATAAGTTGGCTATGAACACACAATTAAAGATGCCTAGCTATGGCACCCAGGTATAGTTGTTTTTCTTGTTCCTATTATTGTGCCTTTTGGAGTTGAGTATTTCATCAAATAGAAAGTTGGAACTACCACAAAAGTAACAAATAAGCGTTGCTATTAGGTTACTGTCCAGACAGAAACTGAAAGGCAAATTGATAAACTTCGGCGAAAGGAGGAAAAGCGACATAGACGTGGGACTGAGTATGGAGTTGAGAATGAAGCTTCGGGCACAAGTTTTTCTTCTTTACTTGAAGCTAGTGAGCGAAGGAATCTTCTTGATGATGCAATTGGGTCAGGCCCGGGGCCACATTCAATGTCAGTAACTGCTCTTCCACAAGGTACTCTAAGGAAACACTACAAGGGCTATGAGGAAGTTGTTATTCCACCAACACCAACTGCTCAAATGAAACTTGGAGAAAAGCTGGTAATTTATGTTGATCTAGATTTCTCACTCTTGTGGTAGATTCTTTGGATGGTTCTAACTAGAACTTGCCAGTGTCTTTGTTATTGAGAGTAACATCATTTTATTTGTTGAATAGAGAGAATATCTTCAAATTTGAACTATTGAAACATCTGCAAATTTATCTTTTCAATTCATTTCTTCACTCATTCTTAGGCTAGTTTTTTGTTCTTCCCAAATTCAACTAGCTGACTCACAAATTTAAAGAGAGTAAATATATTGATAAGTTTGAAATCTTCTACTACAATTTATGCCTGAAAAGACAATGCTTAAAAAGATGTGTCAATGAAAGTGATAAATTCTTGTGATAAGTTTTATCAACAATTTTCTTGAAGATGTGAATCTTGTGAATGATTTTGATGCTGCAAATCTCACAAGAAATCTTTGGTGATATATTAGGAATGAACTTGCTTTGCAATCATGTTGCCTTTGGAAATCCAAATTCCTATTTGTTTCGTATCTTATTCATTTATTGGGCAAAGCATGTCTAGATTTAAACCTCTTCCTCCAAGAAGGGCAACCTTCTCCTGAGCTACAAATAGATAACTATGCATGTGTCTATGGTGAGCAGTAGGGGTTGGGGTGTGTGGGAATGGTTTCACCCAATAACAAATCAATAATTTCTGTTTTCTTATGGTTTCGTTTCTCTGATTTAGTCATTAAATTGTTTTCACTTGTCTGATTTACTCATGATCGATTTTATTTGGTTGAATTATTTCCTAATGTTGTGTCTGTATGATATTGAGCTCAAACTACACTTCCTTTGATTAATGTCAAGATTAAGTTTAATTGTAACATAACATGTTGTAGGGCCCTTGCTTTCTCCACATTTTCAGCATAATGGACTTTGTGTGTGAAGGCTTATTTGAGTTAGTCCTGGACCCCATCCAAGAACTTAAGCATAGGCTTTGAAGAAACTGCTCTCTAAAATTCTGGATGGTTTTGCAAATTTAATATTTCAGAGATATTTAGTAGAAGTGAGGCATATTTAAGAAACTGCACTCTTAAAATTCTGGTCATATTAGGAAATTATGCAAATTCACTGTTTCAGAGATTTTTAGGAGGAAGTGAGTTACGTTTGTGCCAAGAAATTGCATGTCGTAAATATTGTTTCATTATCCGAGTATAAGTAATAGCCATTTTAAGCCCACTTTTTATTTAATTCTCAATATTGCTCTCTCACTCTTCCCCTTTCTTTCTTTCTGAACGTGACTCTAGAACATGAGTGTATGATGGCAGTGTAAACCATCTATTGTAGCCTTGGTAATGCAATGTAGACACTTTGCCATGTTGCGTTTATCTGGATTTTCCATAACCTGTTTCTCTTTGGGATTTTGTTGTCAGATTGAGATAAAGGAGTTAGATGACTTTGCTCAAGCTGCTTTTCATGGCTACAAAACTCTGAATCGTATTCAAAGCCGAATATTTCAGACTGTTTATTTCACTAATGAAAACATTCTTGTGAGTTACTTAAACTGTATTTAAGCTCTTATATATATAACAGAGGAAGGAAGTATTAGTTGACATGTATTACTAATTCTAAAGAGCTTGTTATTTTACATTTGATAACTAAGAAAGAGTTGAATGTTTGTGGAAACTTTTTAAGTTCAACTTAATAGATTTACCCATTCAAGCTTCTATTTTACCCCACTCCTTCCCTTTACCTTTGGTTCTATCAGCAAAGGCCAGCATGCACATTTTGCAGACAAGTTCCTGATTTCTCATCTTCAATTTTGTCTATCAAAGTCATTGGTTTGAAACAAATGTTTTCTATCTTCTGCTTTTGCAGTAAATAACCTAGGGAAATGCAATTTCCTAAGAAAACTAGTGCAGCTAAGTTCTTAGTGAAAATGTGTTGAATGGTGAGTTTAATTTTATGTTCAACAACCTGCTCTGCCTAAAATGAAAGTCAGAGAGTGTTGATGAATTGTCATCTGATCCGTTGGCAATAGATAATTCTTTAATTCTGGTTGGTTTAAGAGACATCCAACCATACATTGAACTTATGGCTGAAAGAACTTTTTAAGAAATCTATAGCTTTAACCTATTTGCAGGTTTGTGCACCTACTGGCGCTGGCAAAACAAATATAGCAATGATCTCTATTTTACACGAGGTATTTTGAATTTTGTGCTTGCGAGTGTGTAATTGAAGGCTTCCTCTCATCCTAGTTTCTGTACGATGGAATTATACCCGTGCTATGTTATGTCATGCATTTTCATATGAGGCAAGTAACAACTTTCTTTCTATTATGGTGTGGGGAGCATTGCAGGTGACACCGCATTGAGGGTAAACTACTGCATAGTTTAGTACAAAGGATTTGAAAAATATTAGCAAGCTTACTGCGAATATGCATAATTTTTGATGATCGACTATTTTCGTGATTTTTACATCTAAATAAATTAACAAAATTGCAAAAAAATTGGTGATACTGTTATATGCTCCAAATTCAAAAAATCCAATTGTTCGAACAAAGGTTTAGTGATTGACTTGCAAATGTTTTGTTTATCCCTTAGTGGTATTTACTTTAGCTCATGATGTTGGCAAATCACTTCGACAGGTGCATCATATGATCACTATGCATTTCCCATGTGTATAGTAAAGCATATATATATATTTTTGACATTCTGAAGCATCTTGTGTACTTTTCTATTGTTTAAGATAGTTTATCTAGATAGCGTAGCTTTTTGGGATAATGATTCGTTGTTTGCCGGTTAAATATAAGCTTGTTATCTTGGTCTAATTAGTAGTGCCAAGTACAAAGTATAGCTTCTGGTGGTGTGTTGATAGAATGTGTTACGCATTTATACAGTTGAACATGTTTTCCTTTCCTGTTTTTCAGATTGGACAACATTTCAGGGATGGTTACTTGCATAAAGATGAATTTAAGATAGTTTATGTTGCTCCTATGAAGGTACATGCAACATATAGCTTGGTGGTTGCGAGCTGGTTGTAATGTTTGGTGAATTGCTTATCTCTTGAACTTTCTATAGGCATTAGCTGCGGAGGTCACGTCAACATTTGGCCATCGACTATCACCATTGAATATGACAGTGAGAGAACTTACCGGAGACATGCAACTTTCTAAGAGTGAACTGGAAGAAACACAGGTTATACTTGTTTATTTTGTTTTTGATAGTTTAAAGCATGCTTTTAGTGTTGTGGTAGTCTCTGTGGTGCTAAGAACTGATCATTTAAATTTGCAATTAATTTGACTCAGATGATTGTGACAACACCTGAGAAATGGGATGTCATTACTCGCAAAAGCAGTGACATGTCACTTTCAATGTTGGTGAAGCTCTTAATAATTGATGAAGTGCACCTTTTAAACGATGATAGAGGTCCTGTAATAGAAGCACTAGTGGCTAGGACCCTACGTCAGGTAAGCTCTTACTGAGTTGTCTGTATGGCGGAATTCAAACCTAATCTCTTCAGCATTTTATCGTTTAGTTGTTCCATCCTTGCTGAAATTGGTTTCCCTTAATGCCTTCATAGTGATATTACTTCTTACATGACAACTTGATTTATGCACGTGAAAGATTGGCAAGCTAAGAGTCATCCACATATTCCTTCTAATGGGTGACAGGTGGAGTCAACACAGACAATGATACGCATTGTGGGACTTTCAGCCACTCTACCTAATTATTTGGAGGTCTGTACTGCAACATAAATCATGTACCTTTTCATCCATATGAACTGGTTTACTTGAAATTGAAATCTTTAACATTGACTTTTTAAGGTTGCTCAATTTCTGAGAGTGAATCCAGAGGCTGGCCTCTTCTTTTTTGATTCTAGTTATCGTCCTGTACCTCTTGCACAACAATATATTGGAATTAGTGAGCATAACTTTGCTGCCCGTAATGAGTTGCTGAATGAAATTTGCTATAAGAAGGTAGCTGTTTGCATGAATCCTTTCTGTTTATTAACCAATTAATCAGTGTTATAGATGGAGGATAATGAATTGATGACACCTTTTTGTTAAGGTTATTGATTCATTAAGACAGGGTCATCAGGCCATGGTGTTTGTTCATTCACGAAAAGATACAGCAAAAACAGCTCAGAAGTTGGTACTTTTTTTTTCTGCATGCTTATTAAAAGTAAACTTCTATGCGTTTTGCTTCTATATATTGGTCTAACTTGTCTGCTCCTTAATCTCCTTATTTCCATTTGTGCTGCATTGTTCTGCTGCATAGTTTTAGTACTATCTTTTCCCTGATGATCTTCCATTGATTATTTGACACCCACTTATCACATGGGAATGGGAGAGGGATATCAGTACTCATACTTGCACAGTCATTAATATTAGAGGCATTGAGGATGTTAATGTTGACTTCTGGTGATATTGGACATATCAAATATTATGATCTTGATAATAATCATTCTAAAATACATACTACATTAACATTGTTAAGTGTTGAATTTTGCCTCAACCCAAAGGAGTCGGAATATTTATAGGCAAGAATTATACAGATTGATGGTGCCGATTCAATATTCAAGGATGGTATCAATAAACATGTGGAATTTTAGTAGTTGCATTCCTGCTATTTATATAAACTGCCTTTTAGTAGGTGAATTACTACTATTGAAAGAGGCTATCTTTCACTCATGTAAACACACTATGGTTAAAATGATCCTGCACTTATGGACAAAAATTTGAATATCTAGAACTCCTGGGGAGACAACACACTAATATAAATACTAGAGAATATGCTATTTATCTTTATCTACTTATTGTTGCATCATTTTAAGGCATCTTAGCCATCTTTTTGAATAGGTTGAACTTGCACAGAAGCATGATGATCTGGAGCTCTTAAAAAATGATGAACATCCACAATTTGGCCTAATCAAGGTGAGGGATAGAGCTTATTTTCATATGGAAATGTCATGGTCATTGATTTCCTTAATTTGTGATTTCAGAAAGAAGTGGTTAAGTCTAGAAACAAAGATCTAGTCGAACTTTTTGGATATGGAATAGGTGTTCATCATGCAGGGATGTTACGTGCAGATAGGGGCCTGACCGAGCGCCTCTTCTCTGATGGACTCTTGAAGGTAAAAGTGCTCAGATTAACCTGTTTAACATGTTGACTTGCTGTCTTTTCTGAAGTTAGATATATTACTGTTCCAGATACTAGTTTGCACAGCAACTTTAGCATGGGGCGTAAACCTACCTGCACACACAGTTGTGATCAAGGTTTGTGCTTCCCTCTTTGCTCTCCCTTCTTCTCCTTTTCTATCTGTTTTTTAACCTACCTATCTTACTTTTCCTTCCAAATCAGAAAGCCTACACTAAATGTAATTTACTGGATAAGATAGTCTCACTTTTACTCATAATATAGTCTCATTTGTACTCATGTGAAATTTAAAGGTTGACCAATGACCTTGCCATAAGGAAGATAGAGGGTCAATATGACATGGAATTGAAGTGGATTAATTCATTTATGTAACAAAAATAAAATTTGAAAGATTAAAAAATAAGGAATCTATTGGGAAATATCCAGCTGGATATTTTCTTGATATGATTGACTCCTAAATAGTTAGGAGATCAGATCAAATATTAGAAATCAGATCTGATATTATGTATAGATATTAGGAGATTATGTAAAGATATTTGTTTCCTAGGATAGCTCTATCTATTTCTATATATACTTGTATTTATGTACTGATGTAAATTACGTGAAACACAAACAATATTGAAATTCTGCATGGTATCAAAGCTATACCTGGAAAGTTAAACCCTAGTCGCTACCTACTGTCCCTCATACTACTTCTAACCCTAGCCACCCCACCTATTGTCGTAATCTTGTAGAACTATGTCAACCTGGTTTGACATTGGTGAATCCTCTAACCCAGTCCATACACCTCCTCCACACACTTCCTCAGATTCTCATTCCATTCAGATCACTACTATACGACTGAATGGATATAACTTCTTTCGTTGGTCCCAATCAGTGAGAATGTACATCTGGGGGAGAGGAAAGATTGGATATTTGACTGGTGACAAAAGGGAACCGACATCAGAGGATCCTACACACAAAATATGGGATGCTGAAAATTCTATGGTGATAACGTGGCTGGTAAATGTGATGGAGGAAGATATTAGCTCCAACTATATGTGTTATCACACAGCTAAGGAGCTATGGGACAATGTGAATCAGATGTACTCTGATTTGGGAAATTAGTCCCAAGTCTATGAACTTACTCTCAAATTGGGTGAGATTCACCAAGGTGAGGATAGTGTTACTAAGTACTTTAATTCTTTGTGGCAAGACTTAGACTTATTTAATGACTATGAATGGAAATCCCCTGATAATTGTAACTATTTTCGAAAAACAGTAGAGGATAATCGAATTTTTAAGTTCTTAATTGGACTTAATTTTGAGTTTGTTGAGGTTAGAGGCAGGATTATTGGAAGACAACCACTCCCTACCATTGGAGAAGTCTTTGCTGAAGTCCGGCGTGAAGAGAGCAAACAGTTTGTGATGCTTGGTAAACGAAATCCTACGTCTACTATTGAAAGCACAACAACAATAGTTGTTGGGAACACTACTGGTCGTACTAGGAAGAATGATGAAAAGTCACATTTTTGGTGTGACTATGGCAATAAAGCATGGCATACCTGTTAAACATGCTGTAAACTTCATGGAAAGCCAGCCAATTGGAAGGGATCGCATGAAGGGAGATTTAATAAAACTTCCTCTAGTGATTCAACTCACTATGAGTCACGGAAAATCCCATCAGCACATCAACCATGCCTTAGGGGACTGTTTGGGTCCATATAATGAATCCCTTAGCTTGCACACCTTATTTCTCCCATAGGTATCCTCAAAACCTAGAGGTAAGCTCATGAAGATTTCTTCTTCAAGGTCTCCATTAAGAAAGACATTTTTTACATATAGTTGATGTAAAGTCCACTCACAGTTTACAGCCAAGGAAAGTAATACTCGTATTTTATTTACCTTTGCAACAGGCGCAAATGTCTCTTGGTGGTCAATGCCATAGGTTTGTGTAAATCCCTAAGCAACTAATTTTGCCTTCAACCTTTCCACACTCCCATCGACCTTAGACTTAATAGTGAAAAGCCATTTGCACCTACCACACTTTTATCTCTAGGTGAGTTCACAAGTTCCCAAGTTTAATTCTTCTCAAGAGCATTTACTTCTTCCATAACAGCTGAGCTCCAATTTGGATCTCGAAGTGCATCTTGAATGTTTCTTGGCACAAACAGATTAGTGATTTTAGAAATAAATGATTTATGTTTGTGTGATAGTTTCCCATAAGATAGATACTTTGAGATGGGATGATTGTTGCAGGGCCGTTTCTCTTTTCTAAATGCTATGGGTAGGTAATTTTCAGCAGGGAGATCAGTGGGAATATCAGTTGTGCTTTGTGGGTTAGTGGGTATGTGTTGAGCATCACTAAACACAATAAGGGGTAGAGTAGCATAAGGGTTACTTGAATCGTTCCCAGATTCCTTCTCCGAGGGATTTGAGAGGTTGTGCATTGTAGGTTGTTCTCTACTTCTCACTTGAGTCTTCCTCTTAGAATAAACACGAAGCTCAGTATTCCGTTCCTTAGGAGCGAATCATAGTATTTCTTCCCCTGTGAATGAATCTGGATTTTCTGGCATGGACAGATTTAAAGAAGTGGCTTCATTGTCAGAAATTATATTGTGATCAATAATGACCGTTGGTAGGGGTTTAGGAGTAACCCAAAAATTTTCTGCTTCATTAGAGTTCTACCCCTGAAGGAAATTTTTTTCATGTTCCAGGAATGTGACATCCATGGAGACAACCATTAGGAGCATACCCAATGAAGACATATTTTTCAGCTCTTGGATCTAGTTTAGAGTTTCCTTTACTTGAGTTGTGAACATAAGCAGTACACTTAAATACCCGAAGAGGAAGAGTAGAGTAAAGCTTATTTTCAGAAAAGGATTGTTTAAACATATTTAAGGGTGTTGCATAATGTAAAACACGGCTAGGCATTTGATTAATTAAGTATGAAGCAATCAAAACAACCTCGCCCCAAAGGTATCTTGGCACATTCATTGTAAACATAATAAACCGAGCAACTTCTAGTAAATGTTTATTTTTTTCTCTCGGCAATACCATTTTGTTGAGGAGTGTTAACACACGTAGATTGATGAACAATGCCTTTAGACTTAAGAAATTTCCCAAGGACTTCATTAAAATAATTGGTACCATTGTCAGAGTGAAGTATACCAATGCATGTGTGAAATTGATTTTCAACCATGGTATAGAAGTTTTGAAAGATTTGAGCAACTTTAGAATTTTCACGTATCAAATTGACCCAACATAACCGAGTATGATAATCAATAAACTTTACAAACCATTTTTTCCTGGGAAGAGTTTTATCACGGGATGGACCCCAAACATCACTATGAATTAGGTAAAACAGTTTGGATGGTTGATATGGTTTTGTAGGGTACGAAATCTTATGACTTTTAGATAAAATACACTGCTCACAATGAAGTTTTGAACAATCCACAAATTTAAACAAATGAGGGAAAATTCTTTTTAGGTGAGAGAAATTAGGATGTCCTAATCTATTATGCCAAAGTAAAATCTGTTCTTTAGCAAGGGTAGAACGAATACTACTTAGACCTTGAGCTTCTTTATTCTTCAAGTTATCGTTAACTAAATAGGAGAGACCATCTATCAACTTAGCACTGCCAATCATCTTCCTTGTAGTTAGGTCCTGAAAAACACAATATGAATAAAAAAGGTAATGGTACAATTACAGTCGGGTTAGTTTACTAACGGACAACAGATTACAAGCTAGTTTTGGAGCATGTAGGACATATTTAAGGCAAATTCTTGAGGGTAGAGTTATTGAACCTTTACCAGCCACAATAGAAAATGATCCATCGGCTATGTGAATTTTTTCATGACCAGAACAAGGGTCATAAGTATGAAATAAGTTAAAAGAACAGGTCATATGATCAGATGCTTCTGAATCAATGATCCAAGGAGTAGAATTATATGGAAAGGTACATGTTAAAGCAGTAAAATCCCTACCTGTTTGTGCCACAGAGGCATTAAGAAGCACTTCAAGATCCAGATTGGAGTTCAGCTGTTGTAGAAGAGTTAAATGCTCTTGAGAAGTATAAAACTTGGGAACTTGTGAACTCACCCAGAGATAAAAGTTTGGTAGGGTGCAAATGGCTTTTCA
>JANTNU010000006.1:28785388-28800340 GCA_024752395.1 Erythroxylum havanense
ATTATGAGAGAAAAATACCTTATATATATGGCTCAACGCTAGGTTTAGGTTTTACGTAGTTGCATGGGATATATTTTCTTCTGCTAATGGGCCGGAAAGGAGCTTGGGCTTGGGATGCAGGGCTGATCTTCGACTAATGGACCGATCGGCCCGCAAGTCGTCTCGACTGAGTCCGGGCCCAGAATGGCCGACCCGACCAGGTTCCTTATTCACCTTTTAGTAAAAATAAATTTACATAAGCCTAAAAACATCATTCATACGACATAAAATTTTATAAATACGTGAATAGAAAAATTTGAGGTTTTACACCAAATATCATGGTCAAAAATTATTTTATCAGTCAAATTAGTAAAAATATTATCATAACTAATATTTTGAACTTAGCTGTTAAGAACATAGAAAGTTGATCATTTAAAAAAATTAAACTTTTGGGTACTAAAATGAAAAAAAAATCCTAAAATGTTGGACTATTTAGAATTTGTAATCCATACTTTTAAGCTTCAACATAAAGTATGTGAAAAAAAAAAAGAAGATATCATGAAATGAGGGATGCCAAGATTTGAAAAATTACGGACAAAATAAAAATACCAGAACCTTTAACTTGGAAACACCAGAGAAATTGCTAGAAGTCGAAGAAAAGAGACTAGTGAAAGAAAATGAAAAGAAAGGAACTGGCAAGCTTGGACGGATGCGAGTTCAATATGAAATTAAGGATTTCAATGTAAAGGTCACCTAATTCCCTCGCTGCTCACAACAACCGCTCCACATGGCCTCTGTTTTTGTCTTTCAAAACTCGTTGCTGTAGAACATGCTTTCCCTTAAGGTCGGCTTCGGACCCAAACCTAACCCAGCTTCGTCCCTTAACCTCAGCTTCGGATCCGAACCTCGTTCTTGATCCTCTGTTCGTTGAAAATTTCCCTCAGCATTTCCATTCCGATAGCTTTTATCCTCAAGCTGGCCTCTCTATGTCTACCCGATTCAAACACTAATTCGATCTTTGAATTTCACAATCTCAGCGAATCGTATTTAGAACGCAAATTGGAGGCGTCTAAGCTTCGAGTCTCCAAACTTTGTTTCTCTCAGTTTCCTATTTGCTTGAAACCCTAAAATTGCATTTAGGGTGGGAAACTTCTTCATTGTTCTGGTGCCTCAGAGGTTGGCAGCTTTCTTTCAGTTTGTTTTTTGTTTTTGGATTGTGTTTGGGATTTAAAGAAGTCATATTGAAAGTGATTATGCGGCGTTATGTTCTCGATCTCTTGCCCAATTTGCTATGTTTTCGATCTCATGCCTATTTCGCATGTTATGCTATGTCTGGTTGCTCGTAAAAGAGAAGGCAAAAGCAGAGATTGTGTTTCTGTGGTTTTAGATATGTAGAAGGTCTATCACTTTCTCCTTTTTATCTTATATGTTTGTGTTGAGCAGGATGATATGTCAAATTCATCATATTCTGTATTAGTTATAGCTTTCTACGTCATGAAACTAAACTGCATATACATTATGTGTAGGCCAGCTAACTTGAGGGATAAATATTTAGTACCTTGTTTTGTAGAGTGTTGGCCCAATATTTGATGGTGCAATTGCTAGTCTATTTGTTTCATAAATAGGTCTCTCATAATTTCATTCTATGATAGTAGGCTATACTTGGATGTTGAAGGTGGTGGTCAATCTTTCAAATTATGAATTGGAAGTTAGGGGCTGAAAGGAGATCTATATAGGTTTCCATGAAAGTATAATTATTATCTGGGGGCTCTAGTTCTTGCACCTACCTTTCTGGCCTTAGCTGCTCAAACAGACATGGTAAATTTATTTGTTTGGAATTGAAAGATCTTGCCATGTTTGTTAAAAGGGAAGAGGAGAACATGCAATTCTTTTGATTTGCACCATTTTCTCAGTTTGACATAACTTAGTTGGCTATATCACCCTGGCCCACATAGTTGAGAGCATTTCTGTCTCTTATGTGGATAAAGAAAAAGAGAACATAAGATGAGAAGGGGATGTGTAAAGAGAGGAAGAAGAAAAGTAAGCAGAAGAGAAATGTATGTCTGGGAGAGCGAGCGAGAGAGAAAATATAAGCAAAGTTGGATTTCATGTATGAAAAGTGTCTAATAATAACAATAAAGGCCTATTTAGTCGGAGTTAAACCTAACAACATATAAATAATTGCAAAAGACCCCAATAAAACTTTAAATAACAGAAATAGTCACAAGGTGAAATTGATGTTACAAAAACGACCCAGGTAACTTTTTATCCCTAACTAATATGAATTAAACTCTAGTTTTTAAACATAGGAATCATTGTGATAAATATGTTTGAAGTCGTCTTTGGGATGATCATGTGTAATTTGATGGTGGTTAACAACCTGAATTTTGAGTTCTGTGGACCTGTCCAATTTTCGTCGGTAGATGAAATGTTATGATCATGATAAACATCACCAGAGTAGCTCTCTATTGAACTTGCTTGTGCCAAGTTTGCTCTGTTTCCATATAATTCTTGTATGTACATCTTTTTCTGAGAACTTAAAAATCAGGGTTTGAAAGTAACATTGGCTGGGATCTTGTGATGCTTTATTAGCTTAGTGGTCGGACCTCTGTTACATTGTTTAGTTAGTTTGCTAGTAAGTTAGTTTAAAGGATAGTTGTAGTTTTCATTTGGGGAATATTTGAATTTTGTCCTATTTTGTGGAGCAATCGAATAAGCGATTGTTTTATTTTCTTTTTCAATAAGTTGGGGGTGTGTAGGCTTCTGTGCTATTTTGAATGTTGGCAGTTGATTCTGTGCAAGGGAAATCGCATGAAAAATGAAATAATCAGTTCCATGTTTAGTGGCCAAAAGAAGATGCAATGTGATTCAATGGCTCTAGTGATATTTGGGTGAACAGAAAATATTATCATAATGGAGATGGCTAGCAATACCGGAGGGTAGTTTGGATTTCGCATTTCTACTGCTGTCTCTGTCTAGCTGTTAGTGCTGCTTAATTGTCATATACTGGTGGTTAGATTGCTATTCATTCTATAGTTCCATTCTGCATTTTGGATGATTGTCAGAATGTGTCATATTGTTTCTATTAGTCGTGCCTGTTCTTGTTGCTTTTAGGTGAGTTGTTATTTCCTGAACCAGTTCTTATTAGGCTGCTGTTTGAATCTACAAAATGCATATGTTCCATTGACTATGTGAGGGAAATCTATTGTGTCAATCGGTTCTATTGTGTCAGTCTTTACCGATTGCAATTGGGGAGTTTCTGTTTGATCTACATTATGTTCACTTTATGATGCTTGAGTTTGACCTCAAATCAAACACTATTCATTTTTAAAAATACTTAATATTTGATATTACTTGTCAGTGCAAATTTTAAATGTCCACATTGTAAGTGATTGAAGTCAATTTGGGTGTTGACAGGCCTAGTTGTTGAGTTTGTGTTTTTCTCTTCCCTGTAAGAGTTGTGAGCAAATCCTTCAAGACCCTTAGATTTGGGGATATTAAGAGAAAGGAGGGTTTCATTAGGTAGTCCACGGTCTGCTGGGATTGTTATCTGTTAAAAAAAGAAAAGCAAAACTTTTTACAAGTCATCAACAGAGAATTTTAGTGGGCATTCAATGTGTATATGTGAATCAACTCTGTGGCAGTTTATGGGTGCATTAACTTTATGTGAGATGCCGTCATGTTTTTTTTCCATGACAACTCTTATATAATATTTTCTTTGGCTTCTGATTAAATATTTTTCTGTTTGTAAATGTGATATCACTACCTTCTATTGATGTTTTAAATTATTTTATGCAGTGTGGGATTTTGAGTAGCGCCAGTAGGGGTGTCTCTTAAATGAAAGAGAACAGGTTTGGAGATTATTCTTATTAAAAAGAATTTCATGCAGTTTCATTTTCATTAATTAAATTGTTCTAAAGGTTAATTTGGATTATTTGTTTTCCTTTTAGGTGTTGAATTCCTAGTTACAAAATTTAGGCCACTGAAAAGCTTGTGGTAGTGGGTAATCTATGCCTGGCAACGAAGTTGGCGATAGGATTCATAATTTCTTTGGCCAGGAGGATTTGTCTCAGGGCCAGCATCACCCACAGGTTGTTGACGCAAGCTGGCCTGGGCTAAGTAACAATCTGTGGGCTGGAAATCAGAGACAGTTTGGCGCAAACATAAAGAATCACAATACGCAACCTTCAGGTATAAGTTGTGCAGATCTTTAGAAGTTGGTGTCCTCTTTGACATTATCAAAAGGAACTCTATCCTTGCTTCTTTCATTTGTTTAAATTATGAGAATAAGGATGCTTAATTTAAGGTTTACACATGAGATATCATAAGATCTCTGTTATTAAGTGCATTCTTTTGTTTCAAAATTAGCTGATCATGAAAGAGGACATGGTGGGCAGTCATCAATCATGCGGCATGGTATTAACTTTTCACAAGCTATCCAGAGGCCTGAGTTTGGCAGAAGTCAATCTCAAAACCAACCGACAACTCTGAATGGATATATGCATGGGCATCAGGTTTTTGCAACTAGGCAGAATGAAACAAATTTTCTGGGAATGGATACAGAAGCTGGTCGGCACAATCTAACTTCAAGAGGAATTTCAGTTCTCGACTCACAGCTAGGGAATGGTTCTAAGCTTCTTCAAAAAAATTCAGTAATGATGGATTCCCATGAATCTCCAGTCAATTTCAACTTTTTTGGAGGGCCGCAGCAAATGAATAACCAACATCCTGATATGCTGCAATCTTTGTCGAGGCAACAGTCAGGCATTAATGACATGCAGCTGTTACAGCAACAATATTTAATTAAGCAAATGCAAGAAATTGAGAGGCGGCAGCAGCAACTCCAAAAACAACAAATGCAGCAACAAGAGGCAAGGCAACTTAATTCTCTAAATCAGGTTTCTTCTTTTGCACAACAGGCAGCTAGCAATCATTCACAGTATTTGATCAATGGCATTCCGGTTCAAGCTGCATCTAATTTTTCATGGCAGCCTGATCTTGTTGCAACTAGTCCAAACTGGCATCAGCATGGTGTGCCTTCAGTTTTACAGGCATCCTCAAGTGGACATTTATTTCCCTTGGAAGAGGGCCAGACACCACGAGTGATGGGTATGGTTTCTCAGCAGGTTGATCAGTCTGTTTATGGTGTCCCTATCTCTGGAACAGGATTCACTCCAAGTCATTATTCTACCATGCAAATGGAGAATACCACAATGCAGCAGATATCAGGCAGCAGTAATTCATCTCCAGCTAATCCTTATTCTGGGTTTCCCGAACAAGTTGACATGCGGGAAGGGAATTCGTTGTCCGGACAGGCATATCAGGTTAAAAACTTGATTAGGAATGCTGATGCTCAAGGTGTAAATAGTGGATTTAATTTTGAAAACTTGCAACAACTGAGTCCACGGCAAAGCAATGGATTTATGCAGCAAGTTCGTGATAGGCATGATGTGGTTCATCCATTGGGAACATTGCAGGAGGAAGCCATGATGCATGTTTGTCCTTTACAGAATGTGCCTACCTTGGATCCTACTGAAGAAAAGATTTTGTTTGGTTCAGATGACAATTTGTTGGATGCCTTTGGCAAGGGTGCTAATATGGGTTCAGGAGGTAAGAACATCTTTGATGGTTCAGATTATTGTGGCACATTTCCTTCTCTGCAGAGTGGGAGTTGGAGTGCTCTCATGCAATCTGCTGTAGCAGAGACTTCACACGGTGATGTAGGGCTACAAGAGGAGTGGAGTGGTCTGACTTTCCAAAATAACCAACCTCCAGCTCAGAATCAGCCAACTGCTAGCGACAATAGCAAACAGCAGCCTTTGCCATGGACCAGCAATGGTTCGCAGATTGTTTCTATGCAAAATTCTAGGCTGGTATCTCCATCAGATGATTCAATTAACAGAGTTCTACAATCGGGAATCAAAACTTCACCTGAACAGAGTGAGAGGTTGCAGTTTAGCTCTTCTAAGAGATTTAGTGCGCAGGTTCCTGGGGAAGGAACCAAATGGTTAGAACATAGCCTTGTACAGAAGGCAGTTGATGGAGGCAATAATATATATGAAAAAGTTTCTCCTTCGTCAGGTATAGATACACGTTCATGGACAAATCACAGCATACCGCCGTATACTATTGGTAGCCATCAAAGTGGCAGACCAAATAGCTGGAACTTTGTTGATTCAATGTCACTCAGTTCAGGTGTTGCCTTAAAAAATGCCCACATTGAAAGCTCATTACACATTTCTCAGGGGACTGACCAGAAGAGTCCTGTATTTGGAGTAAGGGCTCTTGGTGGAGGCCCACAGGTCAATATAGAAAATTCTAACCACAACCCGGTTGCTGCAGTGTCGAATTCAGACACTGTGAGGCCCAACCAGGAAAGCATCCAAAAGATTTCAAACAGAAGTAGTATTGATGGCTGGAAGCATTTTGATTCTTCAGTGAATGCTACAACAAATGAGATCCCAACAAAATTTCAATCTCATATTGATAAAACACATCCACCTCATCATTCTTCTGGAAATAATTTGGATAATGGGACAGTTGAAGCTCATGAGATACAGAATGTGAATATAAGGGAAAATGAAGATAATAGCTCTAAAAAAATCTCCCACCAGGCTTCAACTGCTGGTGCCAGAGAAAATTCTTGGTTGAGTGTCAGTGATTCAGGTACTTCACCAAGGGGTAAACAGAAGTCATCAACTCATGTTGCTCGGAAGTCTTCTGGGATTCGTAAATTTCAGTATCATCCCATGGGTGATGTGGAGGTTGATATTGACCCTTCTCAAGAAGCAAGAAGTATTATGCATTCACAGGCGGTGCCTCAGGGATTCATTGGGCAATCATCCCTTCCTAGTCATATGGCTAGGAATTCAATGGTACTGTAGACGCTGAATGTTGCCTTGCTGCATGAGCTTATACCATGCCCGTTATGTTTTTCGTTTTAATTATACTGCAGGTTTGAGAAGATTTTGATGGTTTCGTGTTGAATATAATTGCAGGCACATTCAACTAGTTTCCATGGAGAAAATGCAGCAAATAAGACTGCAACATCAAGGTAGTTGGATATTTTGTATTAAACTGTTGCTTCTTGAATTAGCTCTCTTATATTGGTCATGAATGTGCTTTTATTGCTCTGTATTTTGTGTTTCAATCTTGTAAACAGATTTATAAACAAAAAGATCCATTGTTTTTCTGTTGCACATACTCTTCTTAATTTACTTAGTGGAAATTTGATGGTCTGTATACTGCAGTCAAAACATGCTTGAGCTACTTCAAAAAGTGGATCAAGTGAGGGAGCTTGGGAATGTGATTGGCCCCAGCTCTTCCAATCACACTCAATCTTCTGAGATGCCTGAAGCTGACATGTCTGATGGATCACTCCAGAAAAATCAATCTTTTACTTCTCAAGGATTTGGTTTACAATTGGCTCCACCATCTCAGCGCCCCTCCCATCCAGAGCGTATACTTTCTTCCGGGAGTCCATCAGGGATGAAACATAATCTAACTAATAGCATGAGTTCAAGAGTAGGAGAGAAGAGTTGTGCCTGGTTGGCTTCTGCATCCTCTGTCCAGTCCTTACCTCTTTCAAGTGAAACATCTCAAGAAGTAAGGACTAATATGTTTACTGCAACTGGAAAAAATAGCAAGCATCTCCAAGAAGAGATATCTGCTGCTTTTTCTCCTGGCTTTTCTTACCCAAGTAGACACAATGAAAGTCTGCAAATGAATGGTACAACTGATCGCCCAACATACACTCAGTCCGTCGATTTACCTATTAATAAGTTTGTGAAACAGATTGATAAGTCCTTTGAGAGAGATCCAGCATGTGAACCAGCATTGGAATCATTAGGACCATCCAGAAGTACAGCACATACTGACATTGCTGAGGTCCCGTATCTAGGGCCGCATAACCAAAAGCATGCAAGTGGTTCTGCTCAGCAATTTCCATTGTTGGAAGCTGCCGCACCTATGCAGCTGTACGAGATTTCTGGTATGTCACAGGACAGTGCTCCTAGAAAAATGTCTCCTACAATTTTGACCAGTGTTTCACCACAGCAGTGTTCATTTGGTAGTCAGCCTTTCAGGGTGTGGTCCAATATGTTGAAGTCCAATGTTGAACCAAATGAAAGTTTGGAAACGACTCTCTCTTTTTCAGAGAAGCTGGAAGATCAAAATGCACAAAGAGGAGGGAATGGTCCACCTGAATCTGTTGGGTTTCCAAATTCACATGGTTTTGTTGGGAAGGAGCAACAATCAGAAGGAAAATCAAGACAGCAAGTTCCAACCAGGAATGACTCTGTGCAGAAAACAGTGAGTGCTTCACATGGAAAAGAAGCTGTTATAGATTATCTTGATGGCATATCTCTTTCAAAACCTGTCAGTACTCAAAAAGAAATTGAAGCTTTTGGCCAATCTCTAATTCCCAGTAATACTTTGCATCTTAATTCCTCACTCATGCACCAACATCAGAGCATGAAAGATTCAGAAGTTGATTCTAGTAGTAGGAGTTTGAAGAGGTTTAAAGGTCTTGATGGTCCTGTGGTTGCACAGGTAGTGGCTACCCAAGGAGGACACACAATTCATAGAAACCATAATATGGTCAAGGATTCATCGTCAAACCATACTTCCGATGCATCTGGAGATCCTAAGATGCTAAGCTTTTCACCAAAACCAACAGATAATCGAGAGAAAAGTGAATCCTCTCGAGATGTCCCTGCAATTGGACAGAATGGTACTCATAATTTTGTTAATAGTAATGTTGTAGCTTCTTTTAGAGGTGAGAATTCTTCTGTCAGTCCCCAGATGGCTCCATCCTGGTTTAATCAGTATGGAACCTTTAAAAATGGGCAGATGTTGCCTGTGTATGATACACTGGAAAATGCCACCACGAAGATTGCAGAACTGCCTTTCACTGTTAGTAAGCCTTCCAATAACTTGGTTGTTCATAGTTCTTTGGAGCAAGGGGATACTGCTGTTGATGAGCATAGAGTCCTTAAAAAGTGCTTAACACCTGAATCACTGGCAACTGAGAATTTTGCATCACCTCAGATATTGCAGACCAATTCTGCTCATACTGATATGTTGGTTACGAGTCCAAAGAAGCGTAAAAGTGCTACTTCTGAACTTGTTCCTTGGTACAAAGAAGTGATAGAGGGCCCCCAAAAGCTTCAGAATATCAGGTGATTGGCATATGCATCTCAGAATTCTATAATGCAAAGCTTCTTGTTATTTTGTCAAGTAAATTCTGCGATAATTGCAGTGTTGGGTCATATTTTCCGTTTCTTACATGTTGCTGTTTTATTTGTTATTGCAGTGCAGCAGAAAAGGATTGGGCCCTGGCAGTAAACCGCTTGACTGAGAAGGTAATAGTCCTTGATAAGTCTCATCAATTTTACTCAGCTATTATTATGCTTGCTTTTCTTAAAAGATGTGAGGAAAGAAAGGGAATTATGGAGATTGGAATGATCAGTATTTGCTCTCCTCCCTCATTTTCACCATCCAAATAAATATTGACTTTGTGTGGGAGCTCCAATAAGTTCAATTCTAATGGCAGGTGGAAGATGAAACTGAAATGTTCAATGATGCATCTCCAGTCCTTAGATCAAGAAGAAGGCTTATACTGACAACACAACTAATGCAGCTGCTGTTTCCCCCGCCACTGACATCAATTCTCTCTACGGATGCTGTTTCTCAGTATGACGGTGTTGCAAATGTTGTTGCCAGATCCACATTAGGACATGCTTGCAGTGCTCTCTGCACTAGAATTGATACTCTTTTGCCACTGCAAAGTGGAAATCTGTAAGCGTTGCCACTAAATTGGTCAATATTCTTTTGTTTATTGAAAAAGGTCCCACCTATCTTTATGTTTCCTTTTTATTTTCATAATTTTCTATTCCCCCTTTCTTCCTATTATCAGCCTCAGGGAGAAGGTTAAAACATTGGACAGAATCCATGATGAGTACTTTTTAAAGATTATGGAAGACTTAGTAAGCAGAGCTAAGAGAATAGAAAATGTTGTGTTGAGGTAAGTCTTTGCATATCCAATTCCAGAATTCAATTTGTTGCTACATCTTTGATTCTTTCCTGTTTGGCCTTTTCATCCTTTTCCGTCTTTTATGGGGAGCTTTTGGAATTTTTGGGCTTGTGCTTGCCCCATATCAAACCAATACTGAACTGTACAGAAAATTAAAATTAAAATCAGAACAAAAAACAGAAAGCTTGTGAAAGTTACCACGGTTGTGAATTGTGATAAATCCAAATTTCTGTGGTCTATATTGTGGCCCTGTTTTCATATGCCTTTTTCTGTTTGCTACTGATGATGCAGATTGGACAAGAGTTTATCATATTCAGATTTGAGACTTGAATGTCAGGAGCTAGGGAAAATTTCTGTTATTAATCGTTTTGCCAAGTTCCATGGCCGGAGCCAAGCTGACATGTCTGAGATGTCATCTTCTGATGCTCCTGCACTTGTGCAGAAATTCTGCCCTCAGAGATATGTTACTGCTCTTCCTATGCCTAAGAATCTCCCTGACAGGGTACAATGTCTTTCACTTTGATAATTAATTAATTGATTTTCTTCTCTTTATTTACCAATTACCTCCACATTTCTTATTCTTTCATTTTCTTCTAATTTACTGAAAATTGTCACCATAACCCCGTGAGTGGGAATGTAGAGTGTTGGATACTAGATTTTCTCCATGAAAATGATGGAGGCTGTTAGTTCTTTTCAATCTGGTCCACTTTTTCATTCTTAAAAGAACGATAACTATGCAAAATTGAATGTCTAAAGAGAAATTACAGTTTCACGCCATGCTATTTTCTTTCTCTATTACAAATCAAGAAACAAGTGTACAACGAGGCTTGATGCTTGAAAATAGCTAAAAATTGTATTGATATTCTCACGGCATTTTTGTATTCTCAAAATAATGGTTGCTCCGTTTGGTTCATCTTTTTCTTCCATCTCCCATTCTCTGTGTTTGTTATTTTTTTGTACTGACCACCCAATTCACCCAGTAAGTGTCATGGCAGGCATTATGTTTTCACGGTCATCAGTACTGATTTGCTAACAACTTGCATTCTTGAGAGTGACAATAGAGCTTCCACAAGTTTTTATGAATATCATAGTCTTAGAGACATCTAAATACTTTGATGTCCCACAAAAGGTTTTGTGTTTTCATTTCTATTAGTGCCTAGTCCTTTCGCATTTCTTCTAATTTTATATGGATCAATAGTTCAGTCTAGCCTTTTTGTTTTTTTCCTTTTCAAGCTCAAATTTTGCGAGTATGGGTGTAGATTTACAAGGTCTTAGGGTGTACTTTTGGGTCCTGGTTTCAGAAAGCTGCTTCAATAATAATGACGAGAAGTTTAGTACTAAATTCTGAAATTCAGGGACTTTGGATTTTGTGGAAGCAAAATATTTGGCATTGTAGATTATGTTCTAGTCCACTCATCTCTTACTTTTGTAATTTTTTTGCATGTGGTCCACAAATTTCTCTAAATTACTTGACCTTTCAATCGTGCTGGAGGTTTGTTACTGGAATTTCATTTAAGCAATCCTAATTGTTGTTAGAGTAGCAATTTCTTATGATCTTTTAATTTGATTCACCCATGACATAAGTACAGTTCGAAGCTAGGGTACAGTTGCTTCTATGTGGTTGTGAACAGCATTGATGAACAGTTCTATGCATTGATGCCTGAAGAGTAATTGTCGATTGAACCCTTATCTATCATGTTTTTGCGTTTCTTTTCCGTGGGAGAGCAAGTCTTGTGTAAATGCTAAACTTCCATATCTGCGAATTTGATACTTTTTATTTGACAAGATTATCGCCGTATTTTTAAAGCCAACATGTCTGACCCAAGAACCATTCAAGGTTTTATTCCGGCTTTGTGAACAGTACAGTTCCTGTTGTGAGTAAAGATTATATTGTATTTTATGAAGAATACAGTGATAGTTTCTCTGGTTTTAAAATTCTTTTTGATGCTACTGTGGAACAATTTGACATTTCATTCTTCTGTTTATGAGGCTTTACACAAAGTTGCGAATCTCGATTTTAGTTCTAATATGACTGATTAATGATAGATATTATTTTAGATAATTTTTTAAAATTATAAAATGGTTTTAAATTTTTATAAAATTATAAATAAATAAATAATTCTTTTTTATTTTAAAATTATAAAATAAACTAAACGTCTTGCAATGGACTAGCTGTAATGCTTCTTCTCTCTATAAATAGAATATTAATGGAATGTTTGCACACAACATTTTGAATATGCTTAGACAAATAACAATGGCGGCCAATGCATATAGAACTGAATTAGGAACTTCTAACCATGCAATAGTTGAGTTTTTATTAGTCAGGTTTTACGAGCAAAAGTTCTCAAAGATTAGATATTATTAAGGTTATTAGAAGGAATGAAGGTGGTGAGATTGAAAGGTTGTGGGATTATTACCTAATTGAATCTAAAAGTTCAGATATTCTTGGAAGCCATTAGAATGAATAAAAGAAGGTGCGACTATTTTATAAAATACTTGTATGTTATAAATTTAAAATAATTTAAAATTATAGTTCTCTATTTTTTAAAAAATTTTGTTTTAACTCATTATTATATCAGTACTTATTGTACCATCTAGTCTTGATAGGTAGTTTACTGAAAAGACTGGTACGAGATTTGAAAATCATATTATGATTTTGTATCGAATGCATGACATTGATTTTACATGCCTATCTGAATTCTGATTTATCTTAATTATTTATATTGTTTTGACTTTATCAAAACAATATAAATAATAAATAATCAAAATAAACATAAGTAATAAATAAATAAGAAAGAAACAAATGAGTAAATAAAACAAAAAATATGAAAATAAATAAATAAAATAATTAAAATAACGTGTTAAAAAAATCGTCATCGTTATCATCATCACCACCTAATTTGAAATTTTGCAGTGAAGCGAGATCTGGGGAAGTCTGATAGTGCGCAACCTTATCCTTACATAGTAAAGATGCTATTTACAATGGATTCACATGTAAATGAGATAATATACGAATGATGCGGGTTATAGAAACAATTCATTTAAAATACAAAATAAATGAAAATACGAGTAATAGGGAATATCTGAAGGAGGCCAGATCTGCGAGAACCTAATAGACTACAAAGTCTATCCGTTCTTGTCTTTTAGTAAGTGAGGGGACCTTCCTTAGAGACCCTACCGGGATGATCCCTTACTATCCCCCCGCACCTGTCATGCAATCTACGCATCATGACACAACATTCCCTAGTAACTGTTGTACTAATTCTGGGTAATTGGAACGATTAATCCTTTACCCTTATTCAATCATGTCAAACTCTTCTATCTCTAGCTACTACCTCATTAAGGGTCAACTCTGACATATCCCCCTTAATCACTTCCCACTAGTTCTTATAAGGCCTCCCTCTTCTCCTCTTATATTCACCAAGTGTTATTCCCTCACATCTTTGTATCGGAGCGTCGGAGGGCCTCCTACACACATGCTCATACCACCTAAGTCTAACCTCTCTCAATTTATCAGCAAAGCTGGCTGCCTGTAGTCTATCTCTTACCACCCAGTTTCAAATCTTATCTCTCCTTGTAATGTCACATATCCACCGAAGCATACGCATTTCTGCTACCAACAATTGTCTTATATGCCTATGTTTGACAGGCCAACACTCTGCCTCATATAACATGGTTAGACGAATCACTGTTTAATAAAACTTCCCCTTAAGTTTTAAAGGAATCTTTCTGTTACATAAAACCCCTTATGCACTCCTCCATTTGGCCCAGCCTGATTTAATACGATGTACTATATCGGCATCGATATTACCATCATTTTAAATGACAGACCCGAGATACTTAAAACTCGTCCTCTGTGTTATGACGTCGGTATCAATTGCTATCGCCACCTCATGCGTCATCTGGTTTCCTGAAAAGTTACATTTTAAATACTCCGTCTTAAACCTACTCATTTTAAAACCTTTCGACTCTAACGCATCTCTCCAGCAGTCTAACTTGGCATTGACCCCCTTTGATCTCATCCACTAGGACAATATCGTCCGCAAATAACATATACCAAGGCACCTCTCCTTGAATATGTTTGGTAATTTCATCTTACACTAATGTGATCAACAAAAGACTTAATGTAGATCCTTTGTGGAGACCAACACTTATAGAAAATGCTTCCGTATCCCCTCCTATCATCCTTACGCTAGTCAATGCTCCTTCATACATATCCCCAATTACTTTAATATAGGTGATACAAATGTCATTGGCCTCCAAACACCTCCATAAGAGGTCTCTAGAAACCTGTCATAAGCCTCTCCAAATCAATAAAAACTATATGCAAATCCCGTTTATGTTCCCTGTAACATTCCATAAGTCTACAAAGTAGATATATCGCTTTTGTCGTGAACCTACTAGGCATAAATCTAAATTGGTTGGCCAATACAGAAGCATCTCTCCGAATTCTCTTGTCAATTACCTTCTCCCACAACTTCATGGTATGACTTAATAGTTTGATATCTCTATAGTTGTGACATTGTTGGATGTCCCCTTTGGCCTTGTATAAGGGGATCAACCTACTTAATCTCCATTCATCTGACTTTTTGGCTGACTCTAAAATCATATTGAAGAGTTGAACTAAACATACAATACCAACAACTCCTAACCGTTTTCATAACTTTATGGGGATCTCGTTTGGCCCTACGACCCTTCCGCTCCCCATCCCTCTCAACACCTTCGTAATTTCTCCCCTCGTAATCCTTTACCATGAGCACCTGTCATGAATATGCCCCATCAACCTAACTCTACGTTGCTTACTATCTCTTCGTTGTACAGGCCATGAAAGTACCTCCACCATCTCTCCTTGATGTCTTGGATCTCTGTGAGTACCTGTTCTACTTCATCACGTATACAACAAACTTGGTTGAAATCCTTCGTCCCACGTGCCCTATCTC
>JANTNU010000006.1:28820009-28833976 GCA_024752395.1 Erythroxylum havanense
TTTCTTACAATTCCTTAACTCACTCTGGTCTTATCTTCCCTTTAGATTCCAACCCCACAAACACTGAGCCTGTCAAGTTTCTGTTCTATATGGGGAGCTAAGGGTGCCTAATAACTTGCCTTGACTACAAACTGAGCATCGAACCCATTTCTTTTGTTCTGACCAGTTTGCTTTTCTTTATTTTTGCCCTTAAATAAAATAAAGTGGCATCTCTTCTACTTTCTTTAACAAAATGCTGCTCAATGGAATGCATTATAACCAAAAACACATCGCACACAATTCAGATATCTTATGTTGGTTTTATAGCTTATGTTCCTTGATTTCCAGTAAGCCTAGTTAGCCATCTCTAACTATTATCAAACAATGAGTTAATAATTCATCCCTCTGTTTGCTTACGTGATTCCAGTTTAAAGTTAAAACGACATTATCCAACTTTCATATTCTCTTTTTGTCCCTACATAGCAGTCTAGGATGGCAATTGCACGAACGGGGGTGTACGTCGATGATTATCTGGAGTGTGAGTTTCTCCATTTCATGTATACTTTTTGAATTTCTTTGTTCTTTTTTATAATGTAAAATCAATGTCTGGTCTCACATTGGACCTCTGAAAATCAAATGTCAAACAGATGCAAGTACTTTACCAGCTGAGCTTCAAAGGCTTCTTAATACCATCAGAGAACTTGATGAGAGATCCCAATGTAAGCACCAGTCAAGCCATATTACTCAGAAGTACATGTGTAATTTATGAATTTATATGGAATTTTTGGTTTTGGGATTCTGTTATTTGCAATTGGCACCTGAACATGCATTTAGCTCATAGAAGTAGTGTTTGTTTTATCTGCTGATGCAGAGGATATATGTGATTCTTTAGGTAATCTTTTTTATCTTTGATTAATTTGTTGTATCTTGTCTTAATTTAAGTGTTAAGTATGCAAATAGATCATCAGACGTGTATGGTGTTATTGACTTCATTTACTTGCGTGTGGTTTGACGTGATTGTTTGCATTTCTTTTGCTTGTTTAGGTGATCATGTCTGTATATGGTTTATTTATGGACATCTTTTGTCTTTTCGTTGAAAGCCATGATAAATCAAACAAGACAGCAAACGAAGTACTGTTTGGGTTTAGCCTCACAGAGCTCAAAGAAAGGAGTTGGTACCAATTATGGCAATAATAGTGAAGAGGATGATGCGATTGAGAAAATGAGGAAGGAGATTGAAGCAAATCAAGATAGCGCGTTGAGCTTGTGCACAGAGAAGGTTTTATTGGCACGGCAAGCTCATGATCTTGTAAGCTTTATTTTGTGTGTAACTAGATCTTTGATCTTTATGCTTCCTTTTCTTTCCCTACTTGGGTTGTCCAAAAAATCACCTGTGGAAACATAGGAGAAGGCATGTACAACTGTTTCAGTGAATATAATTGAAGTTACAATTGTCTTTGATGAATTATATGATAATCTCTAAGCACCGTTCAAACACAGGTCATTCACAGTTAAGTGCTTTTACAAAACTTAAGACTGTTCTGCTTCTTATAACCTCTTTTAGGATAATGGTAAGATGTAATTCAATATATTGGAACAAAGAGATGTCCACGTGCATGAAACTCCCACATTGTCGCACCTGATGGGCTCAAAAGGCATGGAGCTTTTCTTATGATAGTTATTTACAACTTACCTAATTCTTTTCCATCTTAAGCTTTCCACAGCTTTTAACCTAGCTGTTATGACCCAACTTTGACTTTCTGGATCTATTCACTTTACTTTTTTTTTTCTTCCCATGATCAACTGCATTGGTCAGGTTACTTTCTTTGAAAGTCACAATACAGAAAAGGAATTTCACTCAATTTTTTTAAGTTGGAAAAGAAAAATTAGCAAGTAGTAAAAGACAAGGAGACCTAATTCTAAAACCATTTCTTTTAAGAATGTTCATGAGATCTTTTAAAGTGGAGCCAGAAAGTAAGATCTTTTCTCTTCTTTTTAATCTAAATTTATGCTTTGCCACTATCCAATGTTAATAATGTGTATTTAGATGTTTATAAATGTTTATCCCACATTAATAATGTGTATTTAGATGTTTATAAATGTTTTGCATTCATACTAGGCCTCTTTGTATATACTGACCAATTAATTTATATTTGAAGTTAGTACAGATGAAGTTATTGATCCGGTGTGATTTAGAGTCAATTATAGTTATTTCACTGTACAAGTCTTTAACTCCTATTCTGATTAATTCGTAACAGACTAACAGTTTTGGTATTTCTACAGATTGACAGCCATATTAAACGACTTGATGAGGATCTGAACTATTTTGCTGAAGATTTGAAGCATGGTATGATGGATATGTCCATATTCATGCAACTTGAATATCTTGTGCCCCCAAATGCTAACCCTGTCTCATGCCTATATCCTAAGATTAAATTAACACTTTGACTTCCCTCTCAAAGTAATTCCACCTGTAATGATTACTTTGAACATCAAAGCTTTTGGCTGTTAAAAACTATCTGGTTTATCATAATATCATACCAAGAACTGTTTCACAAAGTTAGTTGAATTAGTTCTTTTTCTTGAAAGTTATATCAAACTCCTCTTTGTCCTAATGCTTTCAGAAGGTAAAATACCACCAGATGAGCCAGCAATTCTTCCCCCTCTACCTATAGCAGTTCCTAAAGTGGAAAAGCGCAAGCCATTCTATGGAACACCTCAATCCAAAAGGACTGATTTTCGAGATAGGGATTGGGATCGTGACAGGGATTTTGAGCTTATGCCTCCCCCAGGAAGTCATAAAAAGGAATTTGCCATTCCTGTTGATGTTGATCAACCTATTGATCCGAATGAACCTACCTATTGCGTCTGTCATCAGGTTTTGCACTGTTGTTTAAAGTTAGCTTGCCTTGCAGTTGGTTTATGACTTTTTGCACTGTATTGCAAAAGCTCCAGATCATTGAACTCCCTTGATTTTGACTTTTAGGTGTCATTTGGAGATATGATCGCCTGTGATAATGAAAATGTAGGTTCCTTTTCCTTGATTTCTTTTTATAAATCTTCAATTTTCCTTTCCTTTTCTTCTAATTGGAGTTGTTCATTTAGGTGATTGTCTATGGTTTTTCATGTTTTTCCAATTGAGGTACATATGTCTTGTCCAGTAGGTGATGATGCAATGCCAATTCAAGTTTGTGTGTAGATTTGCTGATAGTGGGCTCACCGCTCACATGATATGACTACCCTAAATTTCACAATTAAATACATGAATTTGTTACTTGCAAATGTTTCCCCTTTCTCATTGAGGGGCATAAGTTTAGTTGGCCTAATCAACCCAACATTTTTTTTTTTTTCCCCTTTACAGTGCCAAGGAGGGGAATGGTTCCACTACTCATGTGTTGGGCTGACACCAGAGACGAGATTTAAGGGAAAGTGGTTCTGTCCGACGTGCAGACTGCTGCCGCAATGTCAGTGATTATATTTGTTTCCATTTGCTTTCGTGAATTCTCATTTTTATTGTAAGGCATGCATTTGATGAAATAGATCAGGTTTTATTGCAAAGTTGGTATCAGCCCAAATGAAACTCTTCGCCCTCAGTGCCATCTGTTCCTTTAAAAGTAAATGTGACTTGGGAAGGGAAAAATTAAATTGCTTTGGAGATGGGGTAAGTGTGTCATGGTTTTCTCTCTTTGCCATTTGCAAAAGGGTTAGAATCTCTTCGCGATTGACAAGACGCCGAACGAGAGGAAGGTAAGGATAGCGGCTATGCATCTGGAAGGGGTAGCCCAAGAATGATACTTGTTACTAAATAAAAATTGACACCAACAAGCTTTCATGTAATGGAAAGAGCTTGTAGACCTGATCAAACAACGATTTGACGAAGAAATCTTCGAAGATTTCAAGGAGCTTCGATAGTAAGAACCTGTGTGAGAATATTGCACTAACTTTGAAGTTTTTATAAAAAATAAAGTGATATAAATGATATTTAGTGAAAGCCAATTCTGATAATTTAGAAAATTGTCGTAGAGCATTTATTAAGAGAATAAGAGTCCACTCCATAGAAAAGGATGAGATCATTAGTGAAAGCCAAATGGTTAATTTGCAGCTCATTACATTTTTGGTGGACAAAACTTCCCATTGCTAGCTATCTAAAATTGAATCATTCTTGACAATACCTTAATGGCTAAGGTGAAAATGTAAAGGGAAAACAGATCTCCTTGCATAATACCTTTAACTTTATTAAAGGTATTAGAAGCATAGTTTTGAAACTCGGGCCGGTCCGATCAGTCCGATCGGTGACTGATCGGTGGTCTGGTCAGGTTTAGGCTTCAAAATCGGTCTTCAATTGACTCGGTGTGAACCGGTCAAAACCGGTCAATTGACCGGTTTTTGACCGGTCGGACCGGTTCAACAATTTTTTTTTATTTTTTTTATTTTTTGAATTTTTAAATATTTTTAATATTATATATAATTAAATATAATTATTATATAATTATTACGTCACACCGGTAACCAGTAAGGCCACCGATTCGATGACCGATCTGAATTTCAGAACATTGATTAGAAGGGATCTCATTAATCAGAAGTAATAGCCTTACATGTGTGCCTTTCTGCATTTGTTGTTTATGTTAACAGTTGTAGATGTTGGTTCTTTTTAGCTAAATTAATCATGCATAGTATTTTTTGAACATTTTTAAGGAAAATATCTAGGACAATTTAATCAAATCATTTATTGTACATTAAACTTTTATTAACTTTGAAAGGAATTTTTTGTTTACTATTTTCATTGTTGATATTTTAAAAATCCATTTGTTAATAAATACATAAAAATTAAAAATTATTACATAATTTATTAAACTTGATAAAATATGTTATTAATTATTATAAAATATTATACATTTTATTATTAATAATATTATAAAAGGTATAAATTTAAGAAATGGATCACAATTCTCATATTTTGTTATTAAAAATACTATTATACATCAATTATGTCTTTATGTAACTTCAAAATTAATTAGCATGTTTATTTTTATTAATAAAAAAATAAAAATAATTATATTGCCTTTAACAAACTGACATTAAGAAAAATAAGTGATATAAAAACCAAAAAAAATAAAATTATGGGATTTATATTAGGCATCGCGTGGCTTGCAAGGTGCACCATTCTTATATTAGAACACTTAAAATCGAGCAGAGAAGAGTTCCAGAACAGTTTTGTCTCCTTGAACATGGTTGGTGGCGGAGTGTCGAGAGCCCAAATTTTAGGGCTTTACCGCTCTCTACTACGCACTGCCCGTCAATTCACCGATTACAACATTCGAGAGTACACCAAACGCCGCGCCGCCGACGGATTCCGCGAAAATCGGGACCTCACCGACCCTTCCTCGATCTCCGCCGCTTACTCAGATGGGATTGCTCAGCTGCAAGTCGCCAAACGACAAACTGTCGTCTACTCTCTCTACGCCTCCAAAATCAAGAGCGTCATGGAGATGGAGATGGAGATGAAGATGCCTCCCAATTAGACGCCACTCTCGGTGATGATTTACTACTAATTCTTGAAAGCTTGGCGAGATTTTCATAGTAATATTATACGGGAGTTTATGAATTAACTAGTATGTTTGATTGGTGCGGAGGGAATACAGGTTGTTTTAGTGCGCAGTAACAGTTCTGATGATGGATAGATGAATGAATGTATTGTGTTTTGTTCAAATAATTGATTTTCTGGACAAAGTTTGTGTAGTCTCTGTGAATGTATAGTTTTCGAATGGTACAGTTAGGTTGACTTGTATGGTAAATTTATGATAAACAACGAAAGTTTTTCAACTTGGTTCAAGAACGCAGCGGGTTTGTAGTGTAGATAGATTGTGTAGAAGCAAACTAAATTGTTGGATGGGTGATTGATAGGCAAAGAAAAGTTCTGAGAAGTTTCAATGGTTAGTGCCTCCCAAGTCCCATCCAATTTGGTTGCTGATTCTAGTGGTAGAGGCAGCATACTTTAATCCGTGTTTTGCCTCAGACAAGTTAATGGTACTTATTGGTTTGTCTTTCTTATTTGGATAACATACTTCCATTGCGTAAATTCCACCCACTCTGGATTGGTCTCAATGAAGATTTATGTTGATTTAGTACCAAGTCGTTCTATTTTTACATATTCTTTTCAACTTATAGTGGTAAGCAAAAGGGCTGTCAAGTATTATTCAGTCATTTAAAATGTGTAATTCAACATAGAACACTGTGTAGTTATAAGTGTGCGGCTATAGCATGTATGTTTGTTCGCACTCAAGGGGTGTGGCTTGATGGTTGAGAGCGGGACTTGATTTTGGTTAGGTCTCAGGTTCGATTTCATGTTAGCCCCTCTTGTAAGAGCCTGGGGCAGCCGGGGTTTTACCTGTAGATGGAGAACTAGTTGGGCTATCAATGATGAGGTGCGCTCGCTTGGCCCACCTGTGAAGTGGTGCGCTAATTGAGCGCTCAGAGAGGTGTGCCCGCTTGGCCCGTCTACGGGTTTCTTCGAATAAAAAAAAAAGTATATTTGTTCTTCCAAAAATTAAAAAAAAAGTTTGGAAATTAGGATGTTGCAAAGAACTCTTGACTCTGAGATATGGTCGGTACTCTTTGTTCTTAGATGGCAAGATTCTCTGCTCATAATCGCTATCCACAGCAATATTGTACTGTTCAACTCATTCGTAAAAGCAAACTGAGAGAGATGAAAACTTTAGAACTTGGCAATTATAGGTCATCTTCAGTAGATGTCATGAATGTATTTTTTTATTTAAACCAAAAAGTCTATACATCACAAATTAAGTCTTATCCTAATGATTAAGAAACTCTTTTCTTCTTACAAAATTCCTGTTTTTTCTCTTGTGGGGAAGAAGTTCTGAACCTCTCAGCCCATCTCTATCCTCTCTTCAATCCCAAACTGGTCAAAGCAACAAGAAAACAAAACCCTAACACCCAATTCTTAACTCCATTCCTCCACGTTTTTGTCAATGCAACCCCTATTAAAACCAAAGCCACAGTCCTAGCAAATAGATTGCTTTTTATATCTCTTCCAAACAACAAAAAGAGCAAACCCAATCCGAAAAGCAAGAAAACCCCAAAATACCCGAATTTCCTCTTCCTTTTTCTTCTCCAGAAGTGAATCCTTTTCGCTCCAAAACTCTTCCAGAGAACTAATAATCCCTCTGCTGCGTCGTGAGCAAAGATTTCTTCAGTCGCCAGATCCAACAACTCTGGCAAGATCTTGAGAGATGGGGCAATAATGGGCAGTAATTTAGGCAAAATTCTCCTCAATTTCAGATGTCGAGATTCCCTTCTATTGTCTCTCGCGCAGATGATTGGTTTTAGTATGGCGGTTTCATGCGAAAGTAAAGAATATGAGCGAGAGAGACGTGAATTTGGAGCAAGAAGGATGTTTTGGGGGTGATTTAACAGGATGGATCGTTTTAAAAGAAGGGGCTGGGGTAAAAAGCCGATGGTCTTCGCCATTTTAGTGCCAGGAGCAGGAGCAGGAGCAGCAGGAGAAGTGACCGTTGGGTTGCCGATATTTCAAATATTATAATAGAACACTGTATAGTTTATAAGCTCGGTTACAAGGAAGACAATGCGGGATTGGCTGTAGCATATGTGTGTTCAGTTTACCGGACATACGAATTTGGGATGTTTAGAACAAGAGGGAAGGTTACTCTTGAATCTGACTTAAATTCCATCCAAGTTTTATATCAACATTTTTTTGAGAGATAATAAATTTATAAATATCTAACTTCTTTTTTTTTTTAATTTAGTGATATGCAATTTTAATTAAAACATCATTTTTACTAATAAATAGATATTTACGTAATATTTAATAGACATATTATCTTAGCAAAAAAAAAACTTCTTTTTTAATCATATTTATTCAAATTTTAAAGTAATTAGTGAATTTAAAAATTACAAAATTTAATACTTAAATCTTAAATTTTCTGTTTAATTTATTATCTCTTCTTTTAACCAAACGCTTGGTGAATAAGTTCATAAACAGCTATTTCATAAGCAGAACTTTCTTTGACTTTTTCAACAAGTCATGACCATCTTAGTCTGTTAACAAAGAGTAATCCCCAATTATCAGTAAGAGCAACCATAAGTGGAGATTGCTAACTTACCAATTCTAGCGTACAAACGCAATTATCAACAAATTCATAAAGGATGGAAGAAAAAAAGAAGACCAAGAATGGATTGTATCTGCCATCTCAGGTAATTCAACTATTTCCCAAGTAAACGACGGCCTCGTTCGTTTGCACCTCTAACTCGTATATTCAGGGTATCAATGTCGTCCTGAGCAGGAACCAGAGCTTTGTTTTGCCTGAATATACAAAAATTTACAGTAATCTGTTACCAAAATCATAGAAAGTGGAGGAAATTATTGGCGGACTAAAGCCGAGATAATTTCTTTCTGCATCGTCCTAGCGAAAGTAGAATTAAACCATTCAGTAGACACTTATATAAAGGCTAACCTGTCAATTTCCGTGCCCATGTCAGTAGCCATAACCTTAAGCTCACCCAATATATCGCTCAAATCTGAGAATGCATCGTCTTGCTTTGCCTTTTCAACCTGTTTTCAGCATCGTCAAATGTAAGCAAACGTAGCGACCATATTCATTTCAAGTGTTGGAACACAAAGATGTAATGAACAAATGAAGGCTGTTTGTTACGAGAGTAGAAATTTGTTATTGCAATGCAATTACACTGTAGACATTTACATGAAACCTTGACAACATCTATAACCAGCTCCTTATTTTCATGGAGTATCAGAATATCTTTAATTAAGGACAAATATTCATATCCCAAATCAACATTTATCCATAACTAAACATATTCCATGTTTATATATCTTTTTTTACATATATTTTTGGTTTGCAAACAAGCAATTTATCAGTGTTTCCTCTGGATCAAAAGGTACAAACCTCAACTTTCTGAATTGCATTGGCAGGTTCGGGTAGATTTTTTCGTGCATTTGACCTTCCCTGGGGTGCTTTCAGTCCTAATTTTTCTCTCTGTTCAAGATGCCCAGCCATTGTTTTTGGTGTATCATGATCTGCAAAAACACAAAAAAAAAAAAACAAAGCACCTATACTGTCAGAAGAGACAACCAGTAGAATTCCTGGAATTTTGAATTGTGAACTTCGCACTTCTAGCAACAATGCTCCTTTATTGTTACTCTCAATAAGTCTTCCACTAAATCAAATGAGGAACGGAAGGAAGAATAAGTTTTGCACAGCATGGAAAATATTGACAAGAATATCCAACCTCTTGTGATGACTGGGCCAGATATCCGACTAGTCTTCTTTGGCTTCCATTTCTTGGAAAATATGCCCCCAAGATTACCCAAAAGTTTCTCGCCCTGAAACCAGTATTAAGTAGCCATGAGAACTTTCCACAAATATAGTAGATGTGAAGGAACAATTGGAAAAAAATCATCACAAAGAAAAATGAATGAGAAATGAGATGTGATTGGATGGATGCTTTTTTTAAGTAAAAGGACATAGCCATGGGAAAACTGCATCATGCTCAAAAGCATTTAACAGATTTCAATACATTGACCAATAATCAAAGGGAAAAAGTAAAACAAACCCATCAAATTATTTTGTCCCTTTCTCTTATGATCCAGGAAGGGATTCAAATCAATGGCTGAAATCTTGAGCGTGCTGTAACAAAATCCTAGTTACATACACCATCTTTAAATTAGGAACTAAAGAAATATGATATTTGTGCTTACGATTTTCTTTCCTTCTCTTCCTAATTCATTGCACTCGAACAAAATTAAGTAAATGAAGTTGAAGAAGGCTATATCACCTAAAACTTCGTAAGACAGAATGAGTATATGCCTGAAATGTTTGAATTTCTTGCATCGTGTCTGTACAAATGCACACACATAGCAATCCATAACATTTTGGGCTCATTTGGCCCTTAAATTAAAAGTTGAATACTGGAAACATATGGCCTGAATTATGTCATATCCGTTAAGTGGATGATTCTATCAACAAATTTATATAAAAATGTCACTAAAAGTCATAAAATTAACAAATTTTTTAAATGCCTGAAGATTTGCAGAGAAATGACGCAGTATTGGTTAATATATGCCAAAAGAAAATCGTTAAACTGAATTAATGTCTTAAACAGATTTCAACAACCTAATCTAAAAGAGGCATTTTGGAAAGCAGAACTAACGCTGTTGAAGAACTAATTAATTGGACAGAAAACAAAGGGGCAATGCGATCTACATCTTTTATGTATTTTCTCTTGTAGCAAAACTCGATTCTTGTTATGAGCTATAAAGTAAAACTTATGGAAGCAGGTCATACCCGACTAAGATCATGATCTATTTCAACAGCAACATTATGAGTCCTGGTAATTTGCTCCCCCTGTTGATGCAGCATAATCAAAGTGTTGGTGGCACCTTCTCTCATTTCTTCTGCAATCTTTAGGCATCCATTGACTGCTTGTGTAGTCTCCTCCGCTTTGTAGACAGCATAATTCTCTAATTCTTGAACTGATTGGTTTTCTAAACCTCCATCGTCACGGAAGTCATTCTTGTACTTGTTTCTTGCTGTTGATGCAAAGGGGTATGAAGATGTGGACGATCTCATTTTGTCATCGTCATTATCAAAAGGATTCACACTGAAATTTTGTGTTGTAGAAATGTTTTCTGAAGAAGTTTTCTTTGATGGATTTTGAGCTTTTTTACTATCCAACTCATCATCAGAATCAAAAGGGTTGGAATGAGAAGAAACTTTGTTATGCTTAAGAGCATTTAGGGGAGATCTCTTTGTGCTCGACATCTTCCCTATACGGAAAAAGAAGAATTCAACCAACAAGCTAATAGGTAATCAACTAAGATTCGAGCAGAAATTAAAGAAACATAGGAGAAGTTAGATTAAGCAGCCATGAAAAAAATTTGAATATTAAACAGTTTGAACTTTTCTACTGCATTCAATTTAGGCACATGAAAATTTTAGGTCAGGACAACAGCGGCAAAGCTTAACAAGAGAAGAAGTTAGAATTCAAACGAAATACCACACTTAGAAAACTAAAGATGGACTTTTAAGGGTAACACAACTTGCTAGGGGGTTTACAGGGCTACTGGAACGGTGAAAACTTCGTTTACCAAAACCACGTCTTTTCTTCTTTCATAGTTGATTCAACCAGCAGAGAGACATTATTTTGTGTAGGGATACTTCAAAAGGTTATGTAAACAGAATCAAAAATGGAAAAGCATGCCAACAATCAATAACCCATCAACGGTAGTGCTTTGGCTAATCTACAACTTTCTCCTTCAATTAATTTGAAACTGGAAAACAAAGAATTAAGGTAAGATTGCATAGGAGATTCCGATGCTTCATTGTTCACACCGACGAAACAAAAATATATGGCAGGAAACCATGTATTTATTTTTTGCAGAAATTAGGAAGCCGTGGAATTTTAGTGAAAAAGGAAAACGAAAAATGAATTAAACCCGCGAAAGTGTTAAGAAAAGGGTCTCCGAAAGTCATGGATTCATCAACTGATCAAAAACAAAACCACCAAAAAGTAATTCCAGAAACAAGGACGGAACAAAGTGATCGATAACACCGAGAAGGGTATAACATGAACTTTAAGTAACATTTAAAGCAAGCCCGATTAAGATTGGTCACCAAACTCACAAAAGATAATTCTTTTCGCAAATAAAGGAATCCAAGTAGAAATAGAATAAGGAAGTAAGGAAAAGGTGAAAAAAGAAGCAGGATATACCTCAAAATTTGGAACAGAAACGCTGAAAAGACTCGGGGAAGAAGGCAATCAAAAGGAATCTGATATGATTATGGAGAGAGGAAGAGAACGTGGAAGACGGTTTTGAAGAGAAGGATCAAAGGCGTGTGAGATGAACGAAACAACGAAAGTCAAAACAGCGGAAGCCGGTGAGAAAATGCAATGTCAAGGACATGGAAGAAGCTTGCCTTCTTTTCTTGACCGTTTCCGCTCTCTTTAAGTCATTCCGTTTTGATCTTTTCAAATCTTAAAATTTTATTTAACAATATGTTGTTTAGGATATCGTACGAATAAAAAGGACAATTAGTTTGAGCTATCGAAGGGTCAGACCAATCTTTTAGGGGTATTCTAAATTAAAAGTTTAATAGTTTGAAAATTTGTTGAAATAGTTTCATATAATAGATTATTTGATACATAAAAATAAAAAATATTTTTAATTTTAATTATATTTTATTTTATAATAAAATTTTTTTATATATAAATATTAATTAAAGTGTATTAAATAATATGCTAATTATAATATATTAATTATTATATAATTTTAAACCATATGAAATATAAATAAAAATATATCTTACCAAATCTTTAATATAGATTATAAATTCAATAAAACTAACATTAAAATAAATATTAACACATATAAAAAGTTAAATAATATTATATAACTCTTAAAATAAATATAAAGATGAGTTTATAGATATTGTGAGAATTATGTGTAAAATATGATGACAAAAGAGATTATAAATAGACTCGTTAATTGATATGAAAATTTTACCTAAAAAATGATTTTTTAAAAACTCCAAATTTAAATTTATTAAAAAGTTATATGATGACTGTCAAAAAAAATATATATTTTAAAAAATATTTTTATTTTACAGTCAAATATTTATTTATTTTAAATAGCTTGACCTCTATCTAAACAAAGGATCCTTCCTAGAAGTGAATTAAATTATTGGCAGGTAAGACAAAGTCATGCTCATCCAGTTTTTGCAAACTGGGGCCTAAGAAGGCAGTTATACTATTTAATTAAAGCCTTTATAGTTGAATGTTTGCTGAGATAAATAGTAAACTGAGATTTGCTTCAGTAATATTGAATCAATTTTATATTTTTTTAGCTTTGCTGCAAGTTTATTAGTCACTAACCTATAAAATGTTTAAAGCCTTAAAGTACCTATAAAAATTAAGAAATCATTGAATAAGTTATGTGAACGATTATTATATAATAAAAAATTGTATTTTTAATTTTAATATTTATATTAAGATATGTAGATAAAATCTTAATATTTTAAATGTTTAGAAAGGACACTAAGATTTCAAAATTATTTAATTTTAATCTTGAATTGATGAAATTATGTTAAGTGTTATATTATTGCTAAAGTGATATCATTTTATTTTCTTTAATTTACTTAAAACTTAAAGCGTTACGTAAAAGTCTAATTTATATTTAATTTAATTAATCCTGATTAACTTTTATTTCAAATTAACTATAAATAAATCTAATTACCCTAATCTAAAACACAGTTGTACTTAATCTGAAATCCCTATATGAAAACCCAAAACACAATTAAATATTGTTACTAAAAATAGCAAAGATGTGAGGGGTGGAGCAAGACCAATTGACGCCTAAACTATGGCTCGATTGTCAAAGCTTGTAGTCAACACAATCGTTAATGCATCTTAGAAATTCTAGATCTGCCCAGAGAGGTAAAAGGACTTGTGTTGGTTTTAGTCTGGTTGGTGATGAGACTTAGATTGCTGAGGAAGAAGACATGAAGCCACCAAAATCATTACAGTTGGGGTTAGATCTTAGGTTCTTGAGCTAGACAATATCGAGATTTAAGGAGTAGATTTATGGCTTAATGGATGGTAGTTGTTACTATTGTTCAAGAAAGATGAGATTAATTCAAGATATGAATCAAACTCCTTTTCACCACTATTAGAACATTGCATACTTTCACTATTGGCCATAATCCATTTTCTCTTTGTTACGGCAAATTAAGGTAATGAAGAGTAAAGGAGACAGAGACGAAGGAGAAAACATAAGGAGCTCTGCAGCATAACGGTTGTAGTGATCGTAGGGGACAAATTATGTATTCGGGGGTAGGAAATTATTACTTGTGAGGCTGAGAAACAATATATATATGGCTGATCCTTTCTTTTACAAAACATGTTTTTACGGCTATTGTGAATCAGACTTAATCCTT
>JANTNU010000006.1:29004882-29019123 GCA_024752395.1 Erythroxylum havanense
GTATGTATGTATGTATGTATGTATGTATGTATGTATGTATGTATGTATGTATGTATGTATGTATGTATGTATGTATGCATAAGTGAGATATTATGGAAGGGAAGATAGGAATTATAACTGATCAGATGTAGCTGAAGGTGATGAGACAATTGAGTTGAGATTTGAGAGTTTAATGAAATCATTTTGGTAGCAGAATGGTTATGCTCAAGACATTCCCAGTTTGCATAGTGCAAAATTTCAAGTCTTTTATAAGGGAAAATTTTGTGTTCTAAGTTTAGGGCAAAATCTAGATTGATCTAGGATGAATTTGACAAGTCGTCTTCCAGTTGTAGCTTAGCTTTCTAGCTTTCTAACGGTATATAGTATGGAATTTTTGGATATCGGAGTCAAAAGTTATGGTCCTTATAAGTGGAGATGCTCAAGAGTATAAGACTTATCGTCTGGTGAGGACGCATCGTCTTGTGAGGACATATCATCTGGTGAAGACGTATCATCTAGTGAGGATGCTTCGTCTAGTAAGGATGTATCATCTGGTGAGGGTGCTTCGTTTGGTGAGGACGTATCGTCTAGTGAGGACATATCATCTGGTGAGGGCGCTTCGTCTGGTGAGGACGGATCGTCTGGTAATAACGTATCGCCTAGTGAGAATGTATCGTTTAGTGAGGATGCTCTGTATGGTGAGGATGCTTCTTCTGGTGATGACGTATCGTCTGGTGACATCATATTGTCTGGTACACTGTTCATCTGATCTTATCGTCTAATCACACTTTTGACTCTGCAGATGATAGAAATTGTCTTCAAGGTCTTCAGAAAAGTTGTAGATCTAGAAGTTCTCTTTCAAATCGTCTAATAAAGATCCCCATCCGAGGTTTGTAGAGAAAGTTATACTAATTATCTCAAGAGAGGTTTGATTCTTGAAGGAATAGACTCCTAATACACATTATGCTATCTCTCCGCACACAAAAATTTGGCAGCATTCCAAATTGATTGAAAAAAAGGTTTTGATTGAAGGAAAGTGAAGAAATATGTTGGAATAGTATGAACTAATATTATTTTACTGAACATGCTTTAGCATTTTGAATATGTCTGTATCTGTAGGATTCCAGCTGAGATAATTTCCAATGTGGAGTAAACTAGAGATCTAGGTTTATAAATTATATGAAGAGGTCGAATTCTAATTCAGCCTCTAAGATGTTCAATATCTGGATGGAAGTTAAGCATTGAATATTTGCTTTAGTATAAGAATGATTCGAAAAATAGGGCCCAACGCTTACGGTATTAGAGAATGAAGATGAACCGTGGATGACTAATGAGAGTTAACTGGAATAACCATACATGGTAACAAGTACAAGCCTATGTTTTATGACTCCGAAAGTTGGGCTCCGGAACTGGTGTCCAATAGTTGTGGTATCAGAGCAAGAGTTAGGTTCTGGAACCGGTGCCCAACAGATGTGGTATCAGAGCCCAGAATTGAGATCTTACTTGGGCAATTTTTGGAATATATGTCAATCGCAAAGACAATTGTTAAGAGTTCGAGCAAATAGACTAAGTAAGAAAAGAATGATGATCTGGCAGAATGTGAGAAAATGAAAGTTTGTGGATATTACGTAGTCCGATATGATTGACATAGATTCAGTATTTATGATTATGTAAATGAATATGATGATGAAATTTTGTTGCGGATATGTACTTGAATCGATATGGATTTGAAAATATTTGCATGAATCGAATGAGAAGAAATAGAGAAATAAGTGGAAATGACAAGATTTAAGGTGTACAAACAAAGTGAAATTGAAAGTTTGAACTTGAAAGTTAGAATGATTGTTTGATTGCTGTTATGAGAGTTATGATCTGATATAAGAAGATATTAGTAGACTTGAGATTGTTGATGATGTTACAATGAGTAATGAATTCAAAGATAAAGAGAAAATATTATCTAGGATTAATGGAGATCAAAGTATCAATTGTGTAACATATAAATTGGTGAATTGAGGGAAATAAATATATGGACAAAATGGGATAATTTGATGATGCACATCTAAGGTTATGCAACAATAATTATGTCTACTACTTTATTCAGTTTTAGTAATTAGAACATTATGACCTTGTAAGAACGATAGAAATTGGTCCTCTTGAGGCAGTAGGATAGTTGATAATGTGATGATGATAACAGATGATTGATAAACATTACATGAATAGTAGATGATAGTAGCAAGAAATCTTCTTTCGAAAATGAATTTTATTGAATTACGTTAAGCAGATCGGATAGTTTATGTTAAGAAATGATCAATGAAAGAACAAATCGGAAATGAATACTTAATGATTCAAAAGTAAATATTGGAGTCATATCCTTAGCGGAGACTTAGGCATGAAATGTAGAATATGCTACAGAGAGTGTATGCATTATGGTTGATGTAATGTATCCAACTATGGGTTTGGATTCTTGAAATTAAGGTGACATTAATTACTAATATGAGTAGTACATAGGTCCATGTCATATTCTGTGTAAATGTGTTCGGGAGATACAAATTTGACTTGATGAATGTATTACAACCATAGGAAGTTAAGTTTGCAAATAAATTGAAATGTGTGGAGAAACTAGTATGAATAAGCAAACATTAGAAAAATTCAATGTGAAATTAGAGGAAATCGAATGAATTGAGAAAATCATTCGAGAAAGGAAGTCAATTGGGAAATTGAAAATGACCTGAGACAATGTTACCTCATTGAGGAAATTATAACAAATCAGGGGGCACATGGAGTTTGATAATAATTGTTCAAGTTAACAATTGCCCCGACAGTACTATGGTATTGAAGATTAAAGTGATCCAAGCAAAAATTTGATAATGTATTAAAGGTATTCGAAAAGTTGACAAAAATAGTTTGAATATGTGAAGGAAAACGTGTAGAGCGTATGAGTAATGAAAGTAAAGAGAATTTTGAGGAGTTATACTCATATTAATTATATCGTATGAATTTGTAGATTTATAGCATACAATGATGTTGTAAAAGAGATTTAGATAAAATCAAATGCAGTACAATAAAGTGATTTTACATATATGGAGACAACTAAAAGTCCTATGAGTTGACTATTCGATACATGATTTAGAGCCGCTATAGTAGTGATTGCTCTGAAAGTTTAGAGACAATATATGTATAGGAAGATCTTAGATATATATACATACATGTACAGATCATTAAAGCTTCAGGTAATTATTGAATTGAGAGAATTGAATATGAAACTGAGACAATTGATATAATTACTGAAAGATTATAATTGTACAAATGAGTATTTTCCCAATAAAGTTAGTGTTGGATCTAATGCATTAAGCATAAATTCGATATTGAGGTTATCAGATTTAGTACAAAAAGGAGCATTGAATGTGAAGTTGAAGTTTGGGCAAATCAAAGTACTATTTGCTACAGAATTGAAGATCAGTTTCACATGAAAGGATTGACCAAGCCCAAATTGAGGAGTCATGAATTGTGAATCTAATTGAGAGACTGAAAATAGATTTCAATTTTAGGTTTGAATAGGAAAAATGATACATTGTGATTGAAATAAGAAGTATATGTACCGATAAAGATGATTGAGCAAAGAGATTGTTAGAAAAGTACAAATGATGAAGTAGGTTATATATCTTAGTAGGAATACGTCGGGACATCATTTAGCAACTAAGAATGTCGAATCAAGTAACTAGATGTTTGATTTTGCCAAAGGTCTTAATTGTTGGAGATAAGCTTAACGCTTATAATTTGAAGTTCATAGGAACATGAGATCCATGTATAGTTTTATTTGACTTCAAGCATCACAATCATTATCATGGTGATTTTATTAGAATACTATATGAGGAGAAGAGTCGTTCGCTCTTGCATTGTGATGATTAAGGCCTAAAAATAGTTGAAGGCTAGAATTGGAGATGTTACTGATAGGTGAAATTGATCAATATTAGAAATTAAGTGATTCAAGAAAGATGAATGAATTAGGTGGATCAATGCCAAAGGCATGGAATACAGTGAGATAGACATAAGAGTTAAATGTACTAACACTACACTGATGTGAATTATTAAGTGAAAGTTAAATTTATCTTTGAGAGTATCACTGTTCTAAGGTGTGCTCAAGTTAGGAAAAAGGATTAGCTAAGCCCGACATGGATAGGTTTGTATGAAATAGTTATGAGAAGTGCTACTGAAGAAAGATATCTTAGATTCGTAATGTGATATATGTAAGTATGTTAAGAAATATTGATATGATATGATATTCGTGTTATCCACACAGGAAATGAAAAATTGTGAGTAATCCAAAATATATTGAGGGAATAGATAAGATAGTGTGATGTCTAAATAAGTCATGGAAGAATGGATTGAATCCGTTGACTAAGGTGATTAGAAAGAAAATTGTTGGAGTGATGAAGTTAAATGAAAAAGGAGAAGCACAAAAGGAAGCATACCCCTGCCCCTCGACCAGTTAGGTAAGAATTTTGAGGACGAAATTCTTTTAGAGGGGAGAATTGTTGCACCCAGAATTTTTTTCAATTATTATTAATTGATTTGTTTCATTATTTTTAGAATTGAGTCATCAATTTGATGGGTATAAATAGAGATTTGAAATTAGATGGGAAGATTTGAATTAAGTTAGAGTTAATATGGTGTTTAAAAAGATTAAAGGAATTATGAGGTAAATGAAAGAAGGGGCAAAATGGGAAGACCAAAGGAGAGGAGGGGTATTTTTGGAAGGACAAGACCAAAATATAGTCTTGTTTAAGAAGAAGAAGAAAAAAACATGAATTGGGAGAGAGGAAGAGAAATAACAAATCAAGAGAGAAAGAAGAGATATTTCGGTGGTTGAGAGAAAAGAAGAGAGTTGAGATAGGGTTTTTTCATTTCTTAGCTTTTGAGAGAGATTCTGAAGTGGTTCAAGAAGAGAAAAAGATAGAGGAAGAGAAGAGCTTCCATTTGAGCTAAAGATCTCTTCATTTGGTGAAGAACCAAGGGGATCAAAGAAGCAAGAGGAACAAGAAAAGAGACATTTTGATCAAGTTTATAAGCAAGAAAATTAAGGTGGGTTAATTGTTTATAATAGAGTTATGAGCTACTAATGTCTTTTTCCAAGACAAGAAAACAAAATGATTTCAATTACTTCATAAATGTTGTTTTTAATGTTTTTGAGTGATTTGAGAAATCTTTATATTTTTGGTATATGAATTTTGTTGATGAATTTCAAAATGAAGATGGAAATGCTTTGAAACATTTTATGTCATACCTTGAAACATGTCATAGCATTTTGTATGAATGAAAAGATGTGAAAGCATGAAAGTATGAGCATATGATAAAATGATTTGAGCACGATTATGTGCTTTTGTTTAGGTGAGAGAGGAACCATTTCGTTCGTCACGTGCACGTCGATAAGAGCTTTCTCCCAGCTGCCCACTTGTGGCATATAAGCTCTGAAATTGGACTCATTTTGTTTATAGTGAAACTTCAGTTTCTCCATTTCGTACCCATGGGACCCCTCGAGCCATTTGTTTGTGCATTGCATCATTGAATTGTCAAGCTTGTTGCATAATTTGAGTGTTTTGCAATGATGGTTAAGTGTACTTTGCTATGTTGAGGTGAGGACATTGTTAACTATAAGTTTTGAGCAAAAATATCGTGAAATTGACTGAGAATTTGAGAACAAAGCGTTTTATAAATTCACTATGACTTTTATAAGACAAGAAACATTTAAACAATTTTGCTTATTCTTTGTTATAAACTTATTACTGTCGTGCTCCCTTATTGCAGGGTATACACCGAGACGCTTGGAGATCATTTTGGTACATAACTTATGATAAGGTGAGCTACGTTTGATCATTACAATCACTTCACATGGCATTATATTAATATTCAATTATAAAGCATCAATAGAAAATTTGCAATATTTTAAAACCAACCTTTTCCTCATTTCACTTCACAAAATCGAAAGTCTACATTGTGTCTTTCAACATTTTCTACAAGTACATAAAAAAACCTAATACAAAAATACTACATGAAAGAGAAAAAATATACACAATCTAACTAATATGTCCAAAAATCCCAGCTAATCGACCTTTGAGCTATGACTTCTCTTGCCAATCACAATCTACACGGCTGGTAGAGCCTGTAAGTAGCTGGAGTCGTCTCTCTGTCCTGAAAAGACAACATTGCAATTTTAATGAGTTTTGCGAACTCAATGAGGTAATCATCATAGATGGTTCACTCAATTCATACATCACAATATTTCACATAACATATAATCACATATTGCACTTTACATAAATTTCACATTTTCACTTAAACATAAGCATTTCATTTCAACAAATATACTTAACAATGTGCATATGAGGTGCTCATGAGACACTTTCCAATTATTACATTATTGTGACCAAGTGCCTGAACTGTCCCGTATCTATTTTGGATACTGGGCTCATTAATAACTATCCCTTATCTGTTTGGGGGTTACATGGCTCATTTTACAAAGTGATCCTTAGGCCCTTAATCACTTTTGAGCTTTTAGCTCTGATCGGTGGTTACTCTGGTCAAAATTGTCATATCTGATTATGCATTCATGTATGGACTGCATTTACCACAATCACTCACATTATAAAACACTTAGGTCTTCACATTCACATTTAAGAAGCACTTCAATATATCAATCAACAGTCACATTCATCGAACCTTCTGTCCAGAATCCACAATTAAACATATGCAATTATCATTCAAAACATAATTTAAGCAAAGAAGTAATTAAGTGAGACCATCTAGGTTACTCACAAGTTGCTGCCGAAGCTAATGCCGGGAAGATCCGACAACGTCTGGAGGTTAATGTTCCAGTTGCTCCTCTATCACAAATAATATACACAATATCACAATTTGCACAATCATAAGTATTCAATAATGCACATGTATGAAATGAATATGTACAATGCATGTTCATGATAATCCCAGGTATTTATCCATCAATTTCATCATAAAATCAATCTCATATCAAAACTCATCTAACTATAATTTATACTTAGATTTATGCCTTACTAAACCAATAAAATCTCTATTCCTTTCTCACTGACTCATTTCAGATTTTTTTTTCTAAGTCACACTTTCAAATCTATTGTTCACATTCAATTAAAAAGAAAAATTGATGTAATTTGGTTATACTCTCTTCTAGAAATGTGTTACTCTATGTATTATCTTTCCAATGACACTAAAATCACTTAATTTGGTTTAGTAATTTGGAAGATATACCTCCAACATTATCGAGTTGTTCACATTCAATAGTAGTGTACTATATACAACTTCCATCCAGAAATTCAACATCGTAGAGAAAGAATAAAAATTAGACTTCTTGAGACAATTTGTAGGCCTATATCTCTAATCTACTCCAAATAAAAATTTATCTTATTTGGAATCCTATAGATCAAGATATCATCAAAATACTAGAACATGTTCAATAAAATATCCTGTTCATGTTCTTCCAACCGATACCCTTACTTTGATTTAATCAATCTTTTACAAATTAATACCAAAAGCTATAAATATTTGTGTAGAGATAGAGGAATGTATTAGGAATCCAATGCTTTAAAAATCAGGTCATTGAGAGGTCGGATGAAAAAATTTATGGCCAAAAGAATGAGAGGTGTTCAGGTCTGGAGGAGAGCTGCAAGCAGCGATCGCGACTTCCGCATGCCCGTACAATGCCACGATCAAGAAAAAATTGCGATTTCCATAAAGTCGCGACTATGACTTTCGCGAAATTTCCGCAAAGTCACGATCGTGACTTTTCTCTTTTCTCTTTTCTTCTTCCGACCTATTTCGATACAAAGGGCATAACTTTCAATACAAATATCAGATTAAGGGCATAACTTTCAATACCAGCTAGCTCTAAATCATGTACTGGATAATTGATCTCGTAAGACCTTAATTGTCTTGATGCATAGGCGATCACCTTGCCATGCTGCATCAATACACATCCCAAACTTTGATGCGACGCATCATTATACACCACATAACCTCCAATCCCCGATGAAATAGTCAACACTAGTGCAGTAGTCAACCAATATTTCAGCTCCTCAAAGCTCTTCTGACACTCCTCACTCCATCTAAACACTACATTCTTCCTTAGAAGTTTAGTCAGAGGGGCTAAGATCAGAGAAACCCCCCGATAAACCTTCGGTAATACCTAGCCAATCTTAGGAAGCTTCAAATCTCTGAAACATTTCTCGGAACTTCCCAATTCATCACTGCCTCTATCTTCTTTGGATCTGCCTTTATGCCATCCCCAGTCATTATATGTCCCAGAAACACAACTTGATCCAGCTAAAATTCACATTTACTGAATTTGACATACAACTGCTTCTCTCTTATAATCTGTAAAATAACTCTCAAATGATCAGCATGTTCCTTTCTATTCTTCAAATACACCAAGATATCATCAATAAACACAATCACAAATTGATCTAGGTAGGGATAAAACACCTTATTCATTAGGGCTATAAAAGCTGCTGGAGCATTAGTCAGTCCAAACGGCATCACTAGGAACTCATAGTGCCCATACCTACTCCTGAATGAACTCTTAGGTATATCAGCCTCTACTATCTTCAAATAATAATACCCTTGATCTTAGATCAAGCAAATCATCAATTCTAGGCAACGGATACTTGTTCTTCATTGTTACTCAATTCAGTAGCCTATAATCGATGCATAATCTCAAAGTCTCATCTTTCTTCTTCACAAATAGCACTGGAGCTCTCCAAGGTGAAACATTGGGTCTAATAAAACCCTTTTCCAACAAATCTTATAGCTGAGCCTTTAACTCCTTCAGTTTAACAGGTGTCATCCTATATGGAGGAATAGATATAGGAGCAACATCTGGAACTAGATCAATCGCGAACTCTGTCTCCTGATCTAGTGGTAAACTAGGTAACTCACTGGGAAACACATCTAGGAATTTTCTAACCACTGGAATGTCCTGTACACTCTACTCAGCTCTAGTATCAATGGCGTGGGCCAGATAAGCCTCATATCTTCCCTGCATAAATCTCAGTGCACCCATAAATGATATCATCCTAGCTGGCACTGCATGTCTAACTCCTCTGAAAACTGCCCTCGGTAGATTCCAGTACTACCTTCTTGGTGTAGCAATTCATGATGGCCCTATAAGCAGTAAGCCAATCCATGACTAGGATCATATCTATCTCCCTCAACTATAATACAATCAGGTTTTTCTTCAACTCTGCTTGATCAATCTTAATCGAGTACCCCATGTAGACATTTCATAAGACAATAGTACTACCTAGAGGTGTACTCACCTTTAGCCCATACTGTAACAACTTCCTATCACAATGTAGTCTACATGTCAAATGTGGTGCAACAAAGGAGTGTGTGTGGATCCTGGATCTAGCAATGCAAATGTATCAAAGTCATAAATAAGAAACGCACCTGCTACCACATCTGGTGAGTCTTGGGCCTCCTGCCTGGTTATAGCATAGACCCTAACCTGGGACTGTAGTCGACCACCCACTCCTCAATCCTCATGAAAGAACTCCCAGCTCTTCCTCTGCCTCTACGTTGGCCTCTCTGTCCAGATCCACTACCTCTACTCTGCTGGATTGTAGTATTACTCCCAGATCGCCCACTGACAGTAAACTGAGCTCCCAAAGTAGTAGAGCAATCTCTGATCTGGTGGTCCATGAAGCCACATTTGAGGCAAGCTCCAGTCAATCTCCAACACTCACCACCATGCCTCTTCTCACAGTACTCACAAACTAGAAACTGATTACCTCCTGTACCCCTTCCACTATCAATCTATGAAAACTTGCCCCTCTTCCTAGATCCTGACTGCCTGGATCCACCCAATGATCTAAATGCTCTGTTTTGGCGCTTACTGAAGCTCCTGCCAGAACTACCCTGACTCTCACTAGGCCTCTTCCCTCTGGACCCTTGCCCAGTTTCAGCTTGTTTCTTCCTCATCAGCTACTCAATTCTTATTAAAGCAGCTCTCAACTCAATGAAAGTACCCAGATCTGACCGCGCCAACCTTGTTCTGATCTCCATATTAAGTCCATTCTCAAACCTCTTACACTCGTCTTCTTTTGTAGGGATCAAAGCAGTAACATAACCCATCAACTTATTAAATCGGATCTCATATTCAGGCACTGACATCCTACCCTGCTTCAATTCCAAGAACTCCTGCATCTTCATGTCCAAATGGATCTTGGGCATGTAGTTGTCTCTGAAGACCCTTAGAAAGTCTTCCCACTTCAACTGGAAAGCCCTGATGGTACTGCTTGGAATAGTTTTCCACCACTGATATACTGGGCCCTGCAGTAGAGACATTGCATAATTGAACCTCTCATCAGGCTCACGGTCCATCTGATCAAATAACCTTTCTGTCCTCTCCAACCATCCCTCAGTCTCAGCAAGGTCTGTGCTACCATAGAAGTCCACAACTCCCTGCTTCCGCAACCTATCATACCTCCTCTCCCTTCTCTCGGGAACTCTAGGAGGCATTTTGTCAGATCAAGTCACCGAGGACTCCCTACTGGCTCCTACCAATCCTTGGTCAGCTAGTTGATCAATCTGATCACCTACAACGGATTACCTATAAAAAACAATAACTTCAATCATTATCCGCATTTCTCACGATATTTCATGCTTATCATTCCTATATGTCCCAGCAGATACCAAACCATGCTCTGGTACTACCTAAATGTCACGCCCCCTTACCGCAGAGTACACACCGAAACATCTAGAGGTCATTTCGGTACATAACTTACGATAAGGTGAGCTACGTTCGATCGTTACAATCACTTCACATGGCATCATATCAATATTCACTTATAGAGCATCAATAGAACAACTACAATATTTTAAAACCAACTTTTTCCTCATTTCACTTCACAAAATCGAAAGTCTACATTGTGTTTTTCAACATTTTCTATAAGTACATCAACAAAACCTAATACAAAAATACTTCATGAAAGAGGAAAAAATATACACAATCTAACTAATCTGTCCAAAAATTCCAGCTGACCAACCTTTGAGTAATGACTTCTCTTGTCAATCACAATCTACACGACTGGTAGAGCCTCTCAGTAGCTAGAGTCATCTCTCGGTCCTAAAAAGACAACGTTGCAATTTTAGTGAGTTTTATGAACTCAATGAGGTAACCATTATCGATGGTTCACCCAATTCATGCATCACAACATTTCACATAACATATAATCACATAGTACTTTTTACATAAATTTCACATTTTCACTTAAGCATAGGCATTTTATTTCAACAAATATACTTAACAATATTGTGCATATGAGGTGCTCATGATACACTTTTCAATTATTACATTGTTGTGACCGAGTGCTGAACTGTCCTGTATCCATTTTGGATACTGGGCTCATTAATAACTGCCCCTTATCTGCTTGGGAGATGCAGGGCTCATTTCACAAAGTGAGCCTTAGGCTCTTAACCACTTTTGAGCTCTGGGCTCACTTTCACTCATTGAGCTTTTAGCTCTGATTGGTGGCTACTCTAGTCACAACTGCCATTATTTAATTATGCATTCATGTATGGACTGCATGTACCACAATCACTCACATTATACAACACTTAGGTCTTCACATTCACATTCAAGTAGCACTTCAATATCTCAATCTACAGTCACATTCATTGGACCTTTTGTCTGGAATCCACAATTAAACACATACAGTTATCATTCAAAACATAATTTAAACAAACAAGTAATTAAGTGAGACCATCTAGGTTACTCACAAGTTGCTACCGAAGCTAATGCTTGGAAGATCCGACAACGTCTGGAGGTTGACGCTTCAGTTGCTCCTCTATCACAAATAATATACACAATATCACAATTTACACAGTCATAAGTATTCAATAATGCATATGTATGAAATAAATTATATACAATGCATGTTCATGATAATCTCGAGTATTTATCCATCAATTTCATCACAAAATCAATCTCATATCAAAACTCATCAAACTATAATTTATACTTAGATTTACGCCTCACTAAACCATTAAAATCTCTACTCCTTTCTCATTGACTCACTTCATATTTTTTTATGTCACACTCGGGTCTATTGTTTACATTCAATTAGAAAGCGAAACTGATGTAATTTACTTAAACTCTCTTCTATAAAAATGTTTCTATATGTCTTATCTTTCCATTGACACTAAAATCACTCAATTTGGTTTAGCAATTTGGAAGATATACCTCCAACATTATCGAGTTGTTCACATTCAATTACAGTTTACTATATACAACGTCCATCCAAAAATTCAATATCTTAGAGAAAGAATCAAAATTCAACTTCTTGAGACAATTTGTAGGCCTATATATCTAGTTTACGGAAAACAAAAATTCATCTTATTTTGAATCCTACAGATCAAGATATCATCAAAATATTATAACATGTTCAGTAAAATATCCAATTCATGGTCTTCCAACCGATACCCTTAGTTTGATTCAATCAATCTTTTCCAAATTAATACCAAAAGCTATAAATTTTTGTTAAGAAATAGAGGAATATGTTAGGAATCCAATGTTTCAAAAATCAGGTTATTTGGAGGTTGGATGAAAAAGTTATGACCAAAAGATTGAGAGGTGTTTAGGTTTAAAGGAGAGTTACGGAGTCACAATTGCGATAAATTTCCGCAAAGTCGCGATCACGAGTTCCTCTTTTCTCTTTTCTTCCTCCGGCTTGTTTCAGTAAAAAAAGGCATAAATTTTAATACAATTATCATATTAAGGTTGGTAAAATACCGTTTTAAAGAGGACTTCTAGGTCTACAACTTTCATGAAGACCTCCAAAACAAATTTTGCTTCTATAAGGGTTAAAACTTCAAATCAATGTAGTTGTCCTAAAAGTCCATCCTAAACAACATCACAAACTTATAATGATCATATCTCTCAACTCCATTGTCCAAAAATTTCATACTTTATATCAGTGGAAAGCTAGAAATATAAGATACAACTTTTATGGAGACAATTTTGTTAAAATCTTCCTATATCAATACAAAAAATTCACGAAAGTTTCAGATCAAAAACTCAACACTGTTACTATTCATTCCCAGAAAATTTCCAAACTTAACTCTCTAAAATCGAACACTTCAAATTTTCATTTCTATTTTTTTCTACTCCATTTCAAACAACTCATTCACCATAAATCCATACTACTCCAAAATATACAAGTTTAGTAAAAATCCTCAAAATCGTTAAAAAGTCATATGTCAGATATTCAACTCTACATTTCACCATTCTATACTTTTTCCTATATTTTCATTCTCTGCATCTTCTTAATTCTTTTTCTTTAACTATCATTTATACACTCATTCCCATCTCAAATCATTATTTTACAACTACCCTTCAACTCAAACACCACTTTTTTGATCATCTCTAAGAAACTCATCCACTCACGTATACACATGCATATATATATACATGTACAGTTAAAAACATAGCATGACAGCATATCACATTTTTCATACTACAATTTTCTATACTAATCCCATACACCATTTCATTTTTATTTCAGACTCCAAAAATTATTTCTACATCACCTGATCACTAATAATCCATTAAATACTAAATAACACTATGTCCATATTTTTCATCCCATTTTCACAGTAGTCATGTATATACAAAAAAAATTCCATGTTCATGCGGATGACAGTAATTCATCAAATTCATTTTATAAATCTATAACTCTAAAGGATTTATTCAATTCTCACTTGTTAAAAACTCCAAGATCTTCAACTATCCCAAAACCCTAAACTCCATGAAATTCACGTACACTACTATATAAATGACCAGCTTCGGTTTTTTATTCTTCTTAGGGAAAAAGAACAAACAACAAAGTGGAAATGGTGTGGGAAAAAGAAGAGCAAAGCTAACTTTTGAAAGGTATTTGATGCAAACTTTGTGTTTTGGAAGGAAATTTGAAGGAGGTGGCTACGAAGAAGGTGAATACGAAACAACACTCACTCTCTGAAATCAAACTCACTCTCAAACAAAAATACCACAATCATTTAACTAAATCAGTGACATTTCTCACTTTTATAATACCCAAGCTCTAACTGTAGCGCCCCCTTACCGTAAGGTACACACCGGGACGCCCATGGGTTGTTCCGACGCATATCCCACAGCAAGGAAGTGCTACGATTGCAAACAATCACTAAACACTCGCATGGCATCAATATAATTTAACC
>JANTNU010000006.1:29024013-29046290 GCA_024752395.1 Erythroxylum havanense
CTTTGCTTTGGTTTAACATATTGGATTAATCTTTGATGGATTTTATATGCATACTTTTATGAATAATTTGTATTTTTCACCAATTATTTTATAATTTTATCATATATATTGATATGAATAGGTTTTGGTTACCCTGAGAATCGAACTTAAAAATAGGTTAACCAATCCTATATGTTCTTTAGGTTCAGGTTCAGGTTCGTGAAATTGTCGAACCTGACATTCAGGTTCAGGTTCCGGTTATTTATGAACGGATCAGGTTACCATACCGTGAACACCCCTACTATTAAGTATTATCTGTGTTACTACTTTTACATCCTATAGAAGATGAGTACCTTCTTAACAAAGTGGTACTAAATATACACAATAGAAGCTTCCTTATATCTTTTATTCAATTGCAAAACAAACCTTAAACCCTTTACAATTTAAGAAAAAGATGGATGTTGAACTTTTTTATAAAATATAATGATCTCTTACAGAACTTGTAAATATAATGAATTTTGCTAAATTGACAAAATTACAAGAGAAATTGGTCGTTTTACTCTTTAAAAAATTCATGACATCATCTTATTTTTCACTTTTCCTTATTTTGTTTACGCCTTATAGGCCTCTACCTCTTTAAATATTGAATAAAGTTATGTTATTGGCATGGAAGATGAATTCTTCAATTTCAATATTTATAATTTTGTTAAATGTTATTATATTTATAAGAGAATAATTACCATATAAGTCTTAAAAACAAATTTTTTCTTTCTATAAGGTATATTTTAAGTTGAAATTAAACCTTTTTAAGTTTAAAATGAACTTATCTTTAAAAATTATATTTTTATATATTTGATTAACAAGTGAAGAATAAATTTTACACATCAAATTTTGAGGACAAGTTTTTAAAGGGAGTCAAATGAAGAACAATAACATTATGAGTAAAAATTATGATAATAAATTCCATATATATGTATGTATTAAGAACCTTTTCAAATTTTGTTTAAAATGATTATGAAATATAGAACAGTAATACTATAAAATAAAATTTTAAGACGTTTTAAAATTTTATAATATATAAAACCTAATTTGTCAATTTCTTTTTTATATGTGTACATCTAATCTAATTCTTCCTTTGTTGAATCAAATTTGATTGTACGAGCAATCTTTTGTTATCTTGTGTTTTTGACTATCTGAAATCATAGCCGTAACCATTTTGTGACTTGACAAGATGATGCGCACGATTAAATTTAAAAATAGTGTTAAATGAAATAATATTATTGATATTAAAAATAAAATGTGTGATGCTCTCCACAAAGACCGAGACTCTACCAAAATTTACATCAAGTCCGATACTACTCGCTCACATTTTTCTTAGTATTTTCGCATACCTCCCTCACGTGTGAATCCAGCTAATCTTCCTCGTAAGGCTCTCTATAAAGGTCGCTAAAAAGTACTCTAGAACTTAAGAATCTAATAGCTAAGAACTTGACGGATTAAAGACTTAACTATGCTCAGATGGATGGATCACGACTAACGAACTTATTGTGGGTAACATTGCATCATCAGCGGATAAAGATCATGGAGAGATCTTTGATAATGTGGGAATGATTGGGAGTAAAAGTTGCAGTGAAACTCAACATCTAAAGATAGTAAAGATCTTTGCAGATAAGAATGTTTATCTTATTATTTAGAGTCCTATTTAGATGAGGTATTGTCTAATTGGTTCACATGAGATTATCTGATAAGAATAGACGTGATCTTAAAACGATCTTAAGTAGTTTGGATTTAGTAGGAATCTGAATATAACTTGAACTCCAAGTTAGATGCCTATATATATAGCTCATTTGAGTCTATTTTTTTTACTTAAATTAGGAGAGCGTTCTTTGTATTCTTTTAAAAGAAATCAATATAACGGTTCCTCACGTGTTTTTGGTTCCTTAATTAAATAGGAATCCCATCAACTAATCGCTTGTTAATCTCCCTACCCTACACCTATTTTGATTCTTAATAAGGGACTCTTAGCTCCATGGAAAGAGGAAAATGTTTTCAACCACAGAATTTATGGGCTTGCTTTTTTATTTTTCATTTGTTTAATTTTTGGAAAGGGTTTGGCATGCTTTAGCCATATTTCATCTTAATGTTGAGTAACATGGCCTCCCAAGCTCAGCCTTATAAGTAATGTTATAAATTTCGAATTATATGGCCTGACACTATTAATTGAAAAATATTATAAATTTATTTAATATTTTACTGAGTTGTATTTAAAAATGTTAGATTGTACTGGGTATAACCGGTGCATTGAAATATAAAAATTATCATGATTAATTTATAAAAATATATTTAAAAAATAGTTATTATTTGTTATACCTACAAAATAAAATATTTTTATCTTAATTTTAATAAACACAGTTATTGAACAAAATTAATTATAATTATAATAAAAATTAATTTAATTATATAAAAATGAAGAACTATTTTTTATAATTTTAAAAATAGTATCCTAAGTTAATCATCATCTCGTTGTTATTATTATAAGTATAATTTACACAAAATAAGTTTGACGATGATTTGGAACCCTGGTTTTTCTTGTGTTACGATCCACGAAGTTATTAAGTAAGTCATTATATCACTGTCAAATCATGGGGAATCTTTGATCATCGTCGCCCTAATTGCTAAATACATTAGATAGAATAAGACAAATTAGGAGCACCACTTGAATAATGTCATGCATTTCGAGATGATGTAGATATTGCAATTAGTTAACCATCTCTTGAATCAAACTCATATGGTAATTATAGAAATAGACACACCGAACTTACCACTTACTAATTAAAAAGAGTCGATGGTGAGTTCCACCAGCAAAAAGAGAAAACTTCATTATTCCCCATGACATGATTTACTAACAGAAAAGGCAGTACTGCCACCAAACCATTTTGAAATACTTTTTTAAACAGAAAATCACTTGAAATTAAGAAATATAAAGCAAAAAGCCTTGATCTTGTGCAACAACTAAACCACCAGTTTCGACAAGTATAGACATCTTTCGATTAGCCATACTCTTCATTCCTGTATGCTGATTGTTATTAATGTAAACATATTAGAGATGATCTTCAACAAAGAACAATTTATTAATGCGTCTGAATAGAAAGGAATAAGTAAAAGTGAAATTAAAGATTTGAGAGGGAGCTGTATCTGAATTATATATATATATATGCCTGTTTGGTTTGACAATGAGCTTTCTTTTGCCCTTTTCTGATAGCTTCCCCTACCCTACAAAGAAGCAAAGATATGATCCTAATTCCAAACACTCGAGTGAGGGGCATGGATCTCAATTCTGTCAATCAAGTACATGCAATCCAGTCATGGCCTCCTATTTTGGGTTGGAATGAGTCTTGATCTTCTTCTTTTTTTAATTGTTTCAATTCTAAAATGTCTAAATAGCTTTTGTATACTTTTAACTAATTTACTTTGCTGAACAGTTTGGCAGGCAGGGGGCTCGAAACATTTCATTCAACCTTTTTCCTTTTTATCTTGACATGAAACGAGAAAGCAGCAAGGATTGTGGCTCACTTGACTAGTCAAAGATGGTAACATCAAATCCAAGCAAATTGCAATTAAGTATTGACAATGATTAATATTGATTTCATAATTAGCAGTGTTCCCTTGGCTTGAAGAAGGGGCATTTCAACATTGGACCCACAACATCCTCAAGAGGCTGAGAACCCCATCATTCTGTCTCTTCTGCTCTTTTCATGAAACGACCAATTAACCTATGCTGCTACTATTATGACGTTCTTCATAATTTAATCGCCCTGAAGAGATTAAAGGGGTTTAGATCAACTGTTAATTACGTATGATCAAGTTCTTAACCTCTGCGCGATGATTACCTAAATTGAGAAACATTGGTAGGTTTGGTTAAGATGCATTTAGGCGGATTATTTCATTCTCCTCTCGAAGAGATCAATTAAACAGTAAAGTTGATATCCAAGATCACATTAAATCAATTATCAAGCTAAATCACTTTCTGAAATTTTACCTATTCTTTACGCAAGAACTCCGTCTTTTATTATGAAAAAGTAAAAGCCATGCAGAGGCCAACCAATATAAAGGAAAAAGGCTCAATTTATTAATAATGAACATTTCAGAGGATCGAGGTGATTTTGTTACGAAATATTCCGTTGCTTTACTTGTAATTCAAGCTATAGCAACTTAGCACAATGATTTTACAATTCGACTGAACTTTTTACCGTCGTGTTTTTTAATGGACAGAAAGTGTGTAAAAGTGGAAAATGAAAAGAACTTTCTTGCTTTATGCATCGGTTTTTCATCGTGCAAAGCAACGTAAGGAATGACTGAGTTTATGCTTTATTAGTAGTAGCTGGATATCAAACTTTTAAGTGGGGTGGTAAAGTTATGTTATCTGGACCAACATGTATTGACTTCCACTAATTAATGTTACGACTTACAACAATCTCTTAATTAGTGCTGATAAAGGAAAATAAAGCTTCATGAATCTGAAATTTCACGGCTATTTTAAAGTTCTATCATGTAACAAAATAACTGTGAAGGAAGCGCAAAGCAATAACAGCTTCAAGATTTTATAAGTTTTGAACGTAAAGAAACTTGGTTCAAATATATTTTCAATAAACTACATATTATAGGTGTAATCATCATTACATAAAGTGGAGATCAAGTTTTTCAAATTTGTTGCTTTCATCAACGTCCATCATAAACAGTTGCACGGATCCATTGCTTAAAAGCTTATCCTAAATCAGGTTTCTTGAAAAGAAAGTTCAATGATTAGCAAGATGATTTAGGAGTAACAATATCTCAGGGTTAACATTCATCTTAAACATTCATAAGCCAATTTGTCAAAAACTGTTGAACATTATTATTTGTCACGTTTTCAATTCATCGTCTAAAACGTTGCCAATTCTTGGTTGCATTTCTTAAAATCATATACAATATTCTTTGGCTATGTTTCCCAAAATGTAGCCAATATTTTTTTTCAACATTTTATCCTATCGTAATTCTATATATTTTGCTTCGTTTTTGTAATTTCATAGATATAGTCTTTCAACTATGTTTTTATAATGTCATAAATAATGTCTTTTAATTACAAGCGTGTGGAGATGTTAACAATAAGTTTTTCAACTTTTTGAGTAATTCGTAGTATTAAGTAATTTGCAAAGTTTTCTATGTAATGTATCATCATATTAATTTTTTGCTCTGAAGTTGTAGAGAAACATTATTAATTCATAATGTCAAGCATTATATGATTAACATTATATACGTATTATCAAATTGTATTAACAAAAGTAATATAACACTAATGGGTAATTCTTTGTAACTAGTGTAGAAATACATGAAACAATGAGAATCAAATGATAAACCATGTGATGAATAAAGAAAGATCCCCTCTTAACATATTTGTAATAGTCTAACTATGCCAATACACGTCATTAAATTTCAAAAGAATGCTCGGTTTGGCCAGGCGAGAAGAACAATTTGTGCTAAACTTATTGAAAATATACATGTACATATATTTCCAAATCAATTTTAGTTATATAATATTCAAATATAAAGTGACATTGACACCATGCATACAAACTTTGGAAAAGAAGAGTAAAACTAAATCTCAAAATTTGAAGCAAGAACATTTTACAATTACACTTATGAGAAGAATATGAATTATCTACGTCATTCTATGGAGAAAATTACATTCAGAATCTACCTATGATTTTGTCACTATCAAGATCATTTTCTGATCAAGGTTTCCACCCTTATCTTTCAATCTTAACTCTACTCACTATTGTAATTTACCATATTTAATAAATGGCATTAATTGCATTACTTGTAAAAGGATAGGACATCCTAACAATTCTTAAACAAATATTCTTAATGATCAATTGCAAGGAATTTAGATTGAAAAAGTTATTCAATTTTCTAATTTTTTTCAATTTGTGCATTTTTTATTGTGATTTAATCTTTCTTGTCATTTCCAATCAAACTTTTGTATATCAAATTATCTTAGCAAAAACTCCAACAGTTCATTAAAAATGACACACTTAGTCTAAGAATGTGGTTATATTAGTGCTCTTCAAATCAAGATTTAGGCTTCTGTAATTTGGATGTTTATTATACCACAAACAAATTCTCTTACCGAGTGTATGCATGAAAAATTCTTAATAAGGAAAAAGAAAATTTTTAGGTAAGAGCAAACATAATTCTCTTTGCAACTTTCACTGTTACACAATCAAAACCATAAACAGTTAGAGAACAGACATTACAACTAAAAAACAAAGATAAGCTGAGATAGTAGATGAAAATAACATAATAAACAAATTGATTAAAGAACAAAAGTAGGACTATTAAAATTGGCCATGATATCATATTTCAGTCACAAAAGCATTTATAATGTCAATGCAGTAAATTTTTTTTAATAGAAACCACAAATAAACATCCATAATGAAAATGAGGGAAAGAAAATGAAAATATATACCTATAATAACTCGTTCTCCTCCATAATAAGAACTGGATAATGTTCTAAATCTCTTCTGTTAAGCTTTATAAAAATTTTGAATTCAATCTTCAATAAGAAGAAAAAGAAGAAGGGCAAGCTACAACGAAGTAGTTAAGAAATCATACTATTGATAGGAAAAAAGAAGACAAAATTTTAGAATAAAGATAAAATTTTATATTCGATAACACCATTTTTTGTTTGTTGCAAATGTATTTTATAATGAAATGTAGTTGTTTAATCTAAACGATCCTTTCTTGGTCATTGAAAAAATCAATTTTAATTGAATTGGTTAGTTAGGCATCACCTAACTAGATATTATAGAATAATCACTATACAAACTAGAAGCAATAGGTGAGTAAGACCAAGAAAGAAAGATGATATGAGAATCCACTTTATGAATGAGATAGGTAATGTAATTATAAACCAAGAAAGTCTTACAAATGTCCTAAATAGCAAGTTGAAGCTTTTTTTCCACCAATAGTGACATGCTTTACTTTAAAGTTCACATTTAAAAGGTGAGAATAGTTAGCATCTACATGCATGTCAATGGAACACATTTAAAAAATGACTGGCTAAAAATAAAATAACAAAGATTGCTTCTGCCTATGAAATTTCATATCAAGATTGATTCCAACCTTAAAAGGAAATTAAGATAAAGGAGCACATAAAGTATGAGTTTTCACATAATATAAACTATACTCATTCATTAGCAAAGCAATTTGGTGCATATGTTCATTAATCCATGAAAAAAAAACTTTTATGAATTATATATTTGAAAAATGAATGAAACCCATTTCACATTGAACGGGAAAAGCCAAAATACAAAACAAACTTGAGAGATCTACCCATTCATAAAAAAATTTGAAATGTTTAAAACCAAATCGCATTATTAAAAGAATTAAACAAGAAGAACATCTCAATCACACCAAGTTTACAATTGTTGATCAAAATGGGAAAATTAACCAAACATTAGAAAGAAGGAAGAAAAATATGTGGATGCCAAAATGGTGATCGATAGCTTACTAAAGGTGGGAGAGATATTGTCAAAATAGTGAAAAGTACAAATCAGGATTAGAGTAATCTTATCAACATTAGATTCTCTAATTAGCAACGACCTGAACAAGTAACCAAATCCTGTTGGTTTGAAGAAGCCTCCATTTTCCTTTTAATTGGTTTAGAAAAATTATGCACTAAGAAATCCCAAACAAAAAACCTCCTAACACCAATAAATAAACACAAAAACCTAACGTTTATATGTATGTATATATATGCACACACAAACATCAAAAGCTTATAGTAACGAAAATCAAATGAAAAAAGAGAAAAACAATAGAGATAGAGCATAAATAAAGGCTCGTGGCAATGATGTAGAATCAAAATGGGCATCAGTTAGTTGACAAAAAAAGATTGAGGATACCTAAGATAAATAAGAAAGCAAAAGAAAAATGAAATCTACAACCCTATAACAAATATTTCTACATCTTGTAAGAAAAAGAAAATAAATAAGTGTATTAGCTCTTTAAGATCTGTCATCAATGCATTTAAAAATAGAGAAATAGGCATTCTTATTTGAACACTTCAATCTTGTAAAGATCTATTATATTGAGATTAGGATGAAATGGATGAGTCTCAACTGAGGAACAAATAAATGGATTAGGGAAAATAAGGAGATAAAGGATGGGGGAGAGTATTTTTGTTCTTGTAATAGGGGAAACAGTACCAAACGGAGAGTGTTTTATCTCTTACATATTTCACCTTATTTGTGAAAATTTATCTAATAGTTTTTGTCTAAAAAATAGTAACTCATTTACCAAAATTGTTTTAGCTACAAAAAATAATTATATATTGAAAAAATATAGCTAATAATCTCTGGCTACAAAAAACAAATGTAGCCTATTCACTAAAATTATTTTGGTTATGAAAAATAATTCGTAGTTAAAATAAAAGTAGCTAATAGTCTTCAATGAAAGCCCACAAGATATTTTTTAGGGTGATGCTTCATTAGGCTACAATTTAGAAAATTCGCAATGATATACTTACTTTTGGATACAAATTCTAAAAGGTAGGAAAAAATGTAGCCAATAGACATATTTCTTGTAATGAATTAAGGACAACGTCAAATTTATTTAATTAATCGTGTGATGAATTTCCAAGAGTCCTTTTTTTTTGGTAATGATTTATCAAGCAATTTTAAAGACACAAAGTCCTATACTAACTTGTAACATTTAAGATTTCACTTTCAAAATACTTTGCAGGTGAATCATATCCTAGTTAAGGAGGAAGGGAGACTCTCCCCTTTTTAAATAAGTTATATAATGACATTCCAAACTAAAGAGTATATTCTACTATATATTTCATTATAAACTTGGAATTTTTGTCTACTTTGATTTACCCACTAACATGATTTTTATTTATTTATTTCATTCTCTACACATCCTAATATCTACACTTTTATTATAACATATATGAAGGCACAGTTTTTTTTAAAATAAAGTTGAATTAATTAATCAAAAAATAGAGTGTATCTACTTAAGAGCTAATATTTTATTTATCAGTTAACTCGTCTTAACAAGAATCATCTTATCTAAATAGGACTCGGGCAGTAATATCTATTTACCAGAAGTCTCGAATTGTGTTAGCAGCAGGTATTTCATTCCACGTCTCTCTTCAACCTCATGTATTGTCCTTTGTATACGTGTATGTTGATCCTTTTCAAATATCAAGGTTTAATTGTTCACTCTGGGTGATCAATATAAGAGAGGTTACCTACAAATCCTTTTTGTAGTCATCTCATCATTCAACTTTAAATTCCTATGGGAGTTATCTCCCTTTAACTTCTTCCCCTTTTCTTATTTGCATAATAATCTTTGCATGCAAGACGCCCCTTTAATATATTTTGGCCACCAATGTTGTAAATTGCTTACCTTAGTTGATCATGTTTGTTTTATGATCATTGTCTACGAATCTATCCCCCTTTTGGTTTTAAGGCTCTAATTCAAAGTCATTCCCTGATTGCATTTAGTGTGTAGTTGCTATGCAATTATTTATTCCCTAATTCAGCTTATAAATTCATGCAACCATCTGTGCTCTTGTGTTGCAGAGTTTTGGACTATCATGCGATTCCTCTCACACCAAATTGAATGAATTGAGCTCCCTATAGCAATTTTGCATATAAATTTGTTACTTTCCTATTTAAAATGTGGCCATATGTTCCATCTTTCCAATTCCATAAGATTGCTTTCAACATTTCTCATATTACATAACTCGTTTATCCTCTTCCGTGCATAATTTAAGAACTTAAAATTGAAGAATAGATGATTCATCGATTTCATTTCTTGCTAGCATCAAATAAAAGAATTAGGAACATCTAAGAACATTCTTAGTTTATCCTTCATGTTTAATCTTTTTTTGAATGCTAACCACATTAAGCCCAAGGCTAGGTTGACATGCTTATCCCATACCATGAAAAACCAATCCACCTTTCCATAATGCTCCTTTAGAAAATTCCTACGTAAGGCATTGATAAAGCATCCTTTAGAATTCCCTTACTAGACTAGCTTATCTTTTTTACTACCTTTAAGATTATAATTAAGGATAGATTAAATGATAGTGGATCGAGCCTCCAACCAGGCCCTGGCTAAGGGTGACAATGGGTTGAGCCAACTGGGCCCCTAGTCAGAAATATGTTCTTTTTTCGTCTCCTAAGGTTATTAAAAACCGATTACTCATTGTCTCTTTTAGCCTAAGTATATTCAGTAAGACATAGCTACTATTAGTTCTTTATATAGGACTAAATTTTTATCATATCATGACAAAATTAATGTTGATCTTATTAAAGATATCTTATAAATTAATTTTTTAAGAAAGCCATAGTAATTTGAATTTAGTTATAGAAGTTTCTATATTTTATTACCAATCAAATATACCTTTTATTTATATTTTTTCAGTAGTAAATTATAATTTTAAATAATTGTATTTAAATAAAATTTTGGTAATTATCATTTATTTTATACTACAATAATTTATTTTTTTAAAATTGACAACAAATTGATTAAAAACTTAAAAGGAAAGTATAACAAGCCAAAGGCCAAGCCCAAAATAAGAGTTCATAAGGCTATTGCAGAATGCAAAGTCAACATAAGTGTAATGCAAGGCTTTGAATATATAGCACAAGAATTTTATTATTGACAAAAGTATACAAGGCTCTAAACAAGAACACTACTACAAAACCAATATTAGTCAAGTAATACAGGTTTTGTTAGCCAAGCTCTAATCCATTAAGTTCCCTAAATTCAGACAAGCTTTATCTAGCTACCAATTCATCATTGGAAACCTAAGAGTTAAGAAAATAAAGGAAGGATTAAAGGATGTTCTATTTAGCTGTCATGTGTTTACGTGTATTTGTATGGATTTCATTGGCTTTCGTAACTTCTCTAATCCATTTGAAGGCACTTTAACATAAGGTTTGGATTTTTTATTAGCAATTTTGAAAAAGGTTTAGTTTTCTTTCCTTTTATATGGCATAGATAAAATAAATGAAGGCTAGATTGAAGATTTTTTACTCTCCTTTATGTTAAAATCTGACTCTTTCAAACTAATCCACCATCTTTAGCTAAGTAACCTTTTTTATTGTAGAGTTTAAATAAGCCCTAATTTTAGTTCCAAAGTGGTAAGGAATAATGGTAATTAAAGAGCAGGTGGTTCAAAGTCTTAGGTTTCTAGCCACACAACTTACAACACAAAGTTAGAGGGAGGAATTACATTGGAGTCTATCCATAGTTCTTAGCCTATGTTTAATAACTAACCATAAAGTAAATAAGGCCTTATGTAAGCTATTATTGAACCATACTAGGTTTTTTAAAGAAAATATTTGTAAAAGGGCTTAAATAATAGGAGATATGATTTTTTAGTAAGACTTTTGGAGCTACACTTTTCTAGATGGTGTTGTACTCAACATTTGTCTTAGCTTTATAGGTAGGTCCTGATGTTGCAATAGATGTAAAACTTCTATGCTTACATAGTTAATCTTTCGTTGAGATGATCTTTTTGACCTTTGCCTACTGTAATATTGTATGCTTAAATATATTGAATATAAGTTTGTGGAGAGGACTTTGGTTATTACAAATATCAAAACAAAATTATATTCCATTTTCTCTTTACTTTTTCAAAAGTTGTTACCTTTAAAAATTGATTATACATTTATTTAACCCAAAATGACTCTTGGCCTGAGGATAGTTTCCAAACTTTCTCGAAAAGTGGCACTTTGTTTGCGCTTTAATGAAGGTAATGCCAAGTCCGCTCGACTTATGCTTCAGTAGCATTTTTCACATCCCTTATCCATAGGAAATTCTTTAGAATGTCCTCTATAGGTTTAACTAGGTTTTGAGGGAAAGTAGGTGTAAAATGTAGTACATATGGAGATTATTAAGCATTGAAATGATTAAATATAATCTACTATAAAGGAAAATAATTTGTTATTATATGTATAAAAATAAAAAGGTCGAAAATCCTTAAAAATTAGTCTTTTTGTAGTAATAGGGATAACAAGGTATGTCAATTAATGTTCTTTAATGCTTGAGGTCTGAAATTGATGAGACTTGGTCAATCCAACCAAGTGATCTAGCTGATACATATATGTTGCTTTTATTTTAATTGACTAAGTTTCATGATAGCTTATTCAAAGTAAATAAGGAGTCCAAGATTGTCTTAATAGATTATATGTTAGCTCCACATATCAGTAATAGATCATTAGTAAATAAAACGTTGAATATTCTCAATTTATAACACTTGTAGCTATATTTAAATTTATTAACTTAGTTCAATATTGTGAGTTTTGGAAATAGCCTATCTACTAGTTAGGGGTAAGGTTGTGTAATATTAGACTTTCCTAAACCCCACACCTTAGAGAGATTTATACTACGTGTTGTTGTTGTTGTTGTTCAATATTGTGAGTTATAAGCATTATCAACACTTCAATGTAGATTGTGAAGAGGTAGGAAGTAAACGTTCCTTTATCTTATGCCTTTAGCTCTATTATGATGCATTGCTTCAAACACATAGTGATAAGGAGCAAAACCAAAGACTTCTAAGGATTCAATAAAGAACTTCTAGCTTATAGAATCAAAAGCTTATTGAAAGTCAATTTCATTAAACAACTTTGATTGTTTTCTTCTTAGGATAGCTCTTGAAAAATTATTGTACCACAAGTACATTGTCACCTATATTTATCACTTGTGCAAAGGCATTTTGAGTAGGATTTGACAATGCTATTCAAGATTGCTTTCAATATGATATCCATTAATTTAGAAACTATTTTTATAAGATATTACAATTAGAAATATAAAAATAACTTTATTTAGAAAATGGAATTTTTAGGAATGAGATAGCAAAGATTTTGTTCAGTTCTCTAAACATTTCTCCTTTTAGAAATAATTTTTATAATAACCTTTATTACTTTATTGCCAATCAAATTCCATGATTTCTAGTAAAAAGATCAATAAGCTCATCACAGCTTAGTGCCTTACTAACATTCATACTAAAAAGAGCCTTTTCAATAGTATATTTGGTGAAAGCCTTATTAAGGAGCTCAATCTATTATTGTATAGAGAGGGAGATATAAAAGATTTGATCATCTACATAGAAGAGAAAGTGTTATAAGAGTTACCAAGTGTACTCTTGAAATAGTTATATGCCATGGTTCACATATCATGTACTTCCAGATGGTTACAACATTTGACTATGCCAAATTTAATATTTTGTTGGCATTTCTTTTAGGTATAATAGCATTGCAGAAGTCTTTAGAGTTTGTTCTCCGTTATTGAGTCATTATACCTAGATTTCTAATTCAAAAGATAATTGTGAGCCTCGAGAGGTTAATACATTATGTCAAGTCCATTTTTCCTTTTAACTTTAAAGAATAATCTCCTAGTTTATAGTAAAGATCTTTATAAGAAAAGTGTAAAACATCCTTTTCTTTAAAAACTATTGTTCCAGTGTTGCTCAAATGTTTGTTGTTAAGATTTTTTAATTCTTCTTTCAAAGTTTGTAGTTTTCTTATACATTTAAAAGCCTTAAACTTTTCAAAAAAATTTAAAATTCCTTTTAAGACTATACGCTGTAAACCTTCTACGTTGGTCAACTAGTTGTTGAATTTGAAAGAGTTTTCAAAGAACCCTAGCAGTTTGAAGAAGGATCTCTATTAGGCAATGATATGAGTTAAGAGGATTATCAAAGTGGACTTTGTTTCTATAAAAGCTAGACATCTAAATGGAGTTCAATAATGCTCTATCAAAGTTTTTTTTTCTTGTAATCCATTTACCATCTTATATATTGCTCCAAGTGTAGAGATGACTATCATAACTTATACATGATAATCTCATGCTATTCAAAAAATTGATAAAATCCTCAATAAAATGTTTGAGGTTAATATTGGTTCCTTCTAACTCTTGGATAAACAGTATGCTATTAAGATCACCTAACACTAACTAGGAGTATGGATAATGGGTTAAAGCTTCTTTAGGTCTTCACAAAGAGTGATTCTTTGAAAAGCTAGGTTAATATCATGCATAAATGTAATTTTATTACACATAGGATCATGAAATATATTGATAATTAAGTGAACATAATGGTCAGCAAGGCTTGTTTGAAGCACTTTCACCATAAAAAATCATATTATTCTTCCACTATAGTGTGTATGATGATTAGACATGGAGATATAATTCTTTCCAAAAAGCCAAGTACCTTTACTTAAGATGTTGCACTTAATTCTATTCTTCAAAAGCCTTACTAAAAAAAAGCTTATAATCATAAGCATCTATTGCCTTTAAGGGTGGTTCAAGGCCTTTATTCTAAGATATGATGGTCATGAAGAAGAAGTTGGCATAAGGGACCCCTTTTCTTAGGTTTTTCAATAAGTCTCTTTTTAGTTGTCAAAACAAAGTCTTCACCTTAGCTTAAGGGTTTTGCAACACTTTCTTTCTTATTAGTAGTGGTAATCTTTTGGCTATAAGCCTCCATATTGTTTAAAATATTAGAGTTAGATTGATGGCTTCACAGATTAAGTCTTGTTTCTTTAAGGAATGAGTTTTTAGTGTTAGTTATTTAGGCACATACCAAGGAGTATGATTCATGACTTCTAACATCTTGAATGTATCAAAGTTTGTCTAAAAAGTGTTGGATGCTCATCGAACTATCAACAGGAGTTGCTCCAACCTCTTTATGGGAACCATTGTCACCTTAGTATCCTCATAAGCCTAAAGATTCTTTACAATCAGTGCTATTACTTCATTACAGTAACTAATAACAAACTCCTTTCTAACTAGTTTTTGTAACTTTTTTTTAAGGTTCAAATGATTAGTATTAATAACTAAATGAGATTCTAGATTCAATCAGTTCCCTTATCTTCATTTAGCCTTTTAATCTTCAAAGTTTTAGGTAAATCTATCTACAACTCAACCTTAAGATATATCTATGCACAACCTATTCTTTTAAGGCCAGTAGTGTTCTTATCTAAGCATAATGATTTGCCTAGAGAATTTGTTAAATAGCTCAGGCCAATGATCAACCAATAATCTAAAGGACACTATGAAAGTTGATAGAAATTGGAATGTGTTTCATGCTTTGCTTATTAAGGGCCATACCTAATTTCTATCTTGGGAGAAGAAGAGGTTTACTATTGATATTCCATGGCCCTAACTCTAAAACCCTTATCATGCTTATGTCACAACTGAATTTAAATAAGAAGTCCTCTTGACTTTTAAAGGTCCTCTCAAACCCCTTTTTAGCCATCTAAATTTAGTTTGGGCTTGTATTTGAGGAAAATATGGTATTTTGTTAATAAAATAACTAATAAGAGTGGTTAACCACCTAATTGTATCTGTTTCCAATATCTCAATTAGAGGAGAAATGAAAAAAAAAAGTTATATTCTTAAAGTTTAAGGGATGAACTTGGGCTTTTCAAGAGGAGAATGATCTTATATGACTTAGTCCCATAATTTCTTAGGAGTTTATTAACAAAGATTAAGCAAAAAAAGAAGATCTAGAGGAGCCAACAAAAGCTATAGTCAAAGAAAAAGAGAGCAGGAGAAGAAAAATTGTAAAATTAGGAAAATCAAGAATAAAAGATTTGAAAGGAACACGACAAAAGAGAATAGTAGTAGTTGCCTAAGTCATTACTTAAGGAGGAGCATCATCTAAGGAAAGAGGAAATAAGGAGACAAGTAAAGAGATTAGGAGGATGATGTATGGTTGAAGATGAAACTTTTAATTGTTAAAGAAATGGAAGAAAATTTAGGAGAGAGATTGGAAACAAAGAAAAAGATTTAAATGAGTTGCTGAAATTGATATAAAAAAAAAAGAAAATGTCTTTGTAGAAAGGTGAAGGAAAACAAACTCAAAAACTTTAAGAATAAAAGTAAGTTCTATTTCAAAAAAAAGAAAAATTAGAAAATAATCTTAAATAGGAAAGGTCCTATCCATAAACATTAATCAACTAAAATTAGTAAAACAAAAATTTGACCAAAAGAGAAAATAAGGAAAAAAAAGATAAGTGCATTTAGACAAAATTAGGAGAATGAAAAGAAATTTTTTCATCAATTCATAAAATTACATACTCAAAAGATGAAAAAGTGATTTATTTTGATAATTATTAAGGCATATTGTTTAAATTCAATTACAAAGTTTTTTTATAAAGGCACGTGTTAATTGTGATTATTGTCCAATTACGTAACGGAATATAATAAAATATGGTGAATTTTACTAGTTATCTCATTAATCTGACGCTTCATAATTACTTTCATAACGTATAACGTGTATTTGGTTCATTGTTTATGTAATCACCAAGACGAGAGTTAGAACAAGTATTTCTAGTGAACTCTTTTCTTTTTCAACAATCTCTGAGATAAACTTATTAAAGGCTTCTTCCACATCTGAAAGTTTTGTGACCGATTTGGAATAAAAATTTTGGAATATTAATTGGGGTTATCAGATTATATATGTCTCTTGTAGTATTAATCAATCATTTACCTCTATTACTTTTTTTTTGGTGCAATTAGGGTATCTCCCACCAGACACGAAGACTAATCCCTTCATCACAAGAAATCACAGTAAGCGATAAATAGCTGGCCATGAGATGCGTCTACTACTGCATAAGATTACATACTATATGTCTATTCTATTTCATTAGAAATACAATGATGGATGAGTCATCATACACATGGTCCAAACTGGAAAGTATAGGCAAAGCTAAAGACTCATCATTTTAATTCTCTCACATGTGTCTCCCAAAGAGCAAGCCCTCACTTTTATTCATCATTATGGTTTGTTTTCTTCGGTTTCTGGACAGTAGATTTAAGTCAAAGATAATGTTTGGAAATTATTTTTAAGTTAAATTTTGGTAGTTCTATACTATAAATACCCACGTTTCCTACACATCTCCAACCATTACCTACGAAATTTATAAGCTTCAAACAACAATTCACAACCTCTACCAACCAACTCCTTCATAGATTGTTCTCTTTACCTTTTGCACCGATCCGACGGTCTGAACCACAATGGTCTCGGAGCTGAACTTATCGAAAAACGTGTGCGTGATTGGTGCAGGACCGTCGGGTCTGGTGGCAGCGAGAGAGCTGAGGAAAGAAGGTCATAGCGTGGTGGTCTTGGAGCAAAAACATGATGTTGGTGGGCAATGGTTGTATGACCCCAATGTGGAGGAAGAAGATCCTTTAGGAAAAAACAAGTTTCTGGAAGTGCATAGTAGTATTTATGAATCTCTTAGGATAGTGTCTCCGAGAGAGATCATGGGTTACACTGATTTCCCGTTTTTAGTCAAGAAAGGAAGAGACATGAGGAGGTTTCCCGGTCATAAGGAGCTCTGGTTGTACCTCAAGGACTTCACCGATCACTTTGGTCTAAGAGAGATGATTAGGTTTAATACAAGGGTTGAGTATGTGGGAATGCTGGACTATGAGGAGTTTGGTAATGGATTGAAATGGGTTGTGAAGAGTAAAGAGAAGAAGCATGAAAAGATGGTGGAAGAGGTGTTTGATGCTGTAGTTGTTGCTACTGGTCATTACTCACATCCTAGGTTGCCCGCCATTAAAGGTGTGTGTGAAAAAGAAAATTGCTTTCTGAATGTCAGGTCAAAAGAGATTCTGTCAAAAGTGGTTTTTGACACTGAAAAGGAAAAGAAAGTCTATTCATTAATTTTCTCCACGCTCGAGTCATATCAAGTTACAGTGGAAATAGAAAATCTCACCAATTAAGAATACACATTTATAACCATATTGCAAGTACTACATTTTCCTGATTTGTTCGGTGATATTGTTTCATGTATCTACTTAAGGAATGAGTACATGGAAGAGGAAGCAAATGCATAGCCATGTTTACAGAGTTCCAGAGCCATTTCGGGACGAGGTAGTACCAAGGTTTTCAATAGTTAATGTATAGAACCTTCAGTTTTGTTCATTTACTTATATTTTGAGTCTGTCTACATATCTATGCTAACAAACTTCAATCTGGAAAATACTTGCTTAGCTTCCCTTTGAATGTTATAGCAAATCAGCTATGATTTTTTATTTATTTCATGCATTCTTTGAAATGGTTGCTTAAAATATACTTTTTCTTAATTAATAATCATCCAACAATGGAGATTTATAACCTTAATTATGTGCTTAGGTAAATAAAATATGATCACTGTCTAGTTTTTGATTAACATGCAACCTGGTTATTATTCCGCAGGTTGTTGTGATTGTTGGGAACTCAATGAGTGGGCAAGATATATCGATGGAGCTGGTGGCAGTGGCAAAGGAAGTCCACCTGAGTACTAAATCCATCGACAATATTAGTGTGGGTTTATCTAAGGTCATTTCAAAACATAACAACTTATATCTTCATGCTCAGGTATTGCCATCGTCATTTCAATATTCAGAAATTGTTACTGTTCGAATCGGTGTGGAAGGTTTTATAGAAGAAGAACTAAATTACTAACAATTCCACCTAGTTCCTTTGGACATCTACCATCATACAAAAGAGTTGTGTTTCTCTTCACTTCAAACTTTGGTTATGGACCACAAAGCATTCCTGACCAATCACCATGGACCACAAAGCATTCCTGACCAATCACCTTCTGTTTTTGTGGCAATGTCCAGATAGGTTTCCTTGAAGAAGAAGGACGAGTTATTTTCGTGGATGGTTCTTGGGTTGATGCTGACACCATCTTGTACTGCACAGGGTAATTATTATCTGAACCCATTTAGTCAAAGGAAATTGTCTATTCTAACTAAAAGATTTACGGCCAAATGAACCAAGAAACAATGTAGATAAAAGTGACAAAATACTATTAATTGTATCACTCATTTCCAATCCCAAAAAGTAGTTTGATTGGTTAATCATGACTTGAAGAATATAGTAATGATAGTTTCTGTCGTAATTTCAATCGTTTTGTGTTGTAGGTATTCATACACATTCCCATTTCTTGACACCAAAGGAATAGTGGATGTGGATGATAATAGAGTGGGACCATTGTATGAGCACACGTTCCCTCCAACTCTTGCTCCCTCCCTCTCTTTTATAGGCATACCTAGAAAGGTAATTAGAGATACCATATGATTCTCTTCTATTCTACGTCATAAACATATGCCTGTACATACCTTCCACTTTAACATGTGGCCAATTATGCCATGCAGCTTATAGGGTTCCCTTTCTTTGAATCACAAGCAAAATGGACGGCTCAGCTTCTGTCTGGGAAAAGAAGTTTGCCACCAAGAGATGAGATGATGCAGTGGATTAAGGAGTTTTATAAGTCAAGGGATGCTGCTGGCATTCCAAAGCACAATACTCATGATATCGCCAATTTTGAGGTAAATATGAAATTGATAATGTACAATAACTCCTACCTTTGGAAGGCTTCAAATCTGGACCAACTCTGGTCCACAAAATCTGGACCATCCATTTATGCAGGTCCCACATAAATGGATGGTCCAAATTTTGTGGACCAGAGTTGGTCCACAAAATCTGGACCAGAGGATCTGGTCCCCCTTTGATGGATGGTCCAGATTTTGTGGACCAGAGTTGGTCCACAAAATCTGGACCAGAGGATTTGAAGCCACTGCAATGTTAAGCAAAACCGAAGTCTGAGCACAATGGCATTAAATGCATAAACAAGCATTTGTTTGGAAATATGTGTGCAGTATTGTGACAGGTACGGAGACCACGTCGGATTCCCCCACTTGGAAGAGTGGAGAAAGCAGCTGTGCTTGTCGGCTTTAGTGAATGCAGATGCCAACTTGGAGACTTATCGAGATTCTTGGGATGATGATGAGCTGCTTCAGGAGGCTCTTAAGAGCCCACATTTCACTCAACTTGGTGTTTAAGCCCTCACCATCTAAAATCCTCTCTTTTCATTCGGTCTTATTGGGGCCCGTTGCTTTTTGATTTGTTCTGTTTTTTTCTTTTCGAATTTAGTAACGTCAATGTCATTTTTTTTTTCTACAAGAAGAGGAAAGAAAGAATCTCCATATTGTAAAATGATCAAAAAACACAGATTAAAGCATGTTTTCTTGCCTTTTTTTTTCCCGGTTCATTCTTGAAGGTTCTAGCATTACGTTATTTTCAAATGTGGTAAACGAACTTGGCACTTACATTACAATCAGCTTTAAATAAAATCCTTCCCTTCATTAGTAATTAAACTTTGGAAAATTGAATTGGTTTTCTAACTTTATAGCCATAAGTATGAATAGCCAAATCAGTCACTATGAGAGTGATGTGAATCCTCCCAATCTTATATATCATCAATAGTACGTGGAACTTGCGACAGATGAAAGGTTTTAATTAAAGATCCAGTTGGTATTTCTTTTTGAAAATTGTTGATAGTTAAAAGGGATGCGAATATAATTATTTTTGATAACATGTTTAGTAGAAACCATATCTAATAATTATCAATTTAGAATGTCAGATATGAGGAAGAATGGGAGAGAGAAAATAGCCTTAATATATTAAAAGCACAAAGTATACGCTAATTTAGTTCATGCAGCAAGGGGGCCATTGTGGTGAGCCTGTACTCAAATACCAGGGTACGATTTAATACTAACCGTGGCCCAACAAATACTTTAAAATATTATTACAATATTTAACAAATATTTTTATATAAATCTATTGAAATTCTGAAACATTAATATCATATAATTTATTTGTTCAATTTAAGCCAATAGGATTATTCAAATTTTTAATAAATCAAACAAAAATAAACATTTTATGACAAAAAGCACGTAAGATATATTTAAGAAAAATAATATAAAAAATAGTAACATAATTAGATATGACACTATTAAAATTTACCAATAATATGACATGTAATAAAAAATTTCGGCATATTACGATACAGATAAAGAATTTCTCATAAAGAGATATTTGTAGTTTTCATATGTCTTTTAACATTTTTTTCTTATTGTTAGTCTAAACTTTTAAATATTTATTACTTATATTTTAGGATTTTTCCCTACATAGCTTGATTATAATTATGATTATAAGTACAATTATGATTATGATTATAACTATAACCATAATTATGATTATCATTGTGATTATGATATTTATTATTATTATTTGTATTTATATTATTTTTTGTATTATTTAGTTTATTACTTATTTCATATTTTATTTTCTAAGTGTTATTTTAAATTTATTTATTCGCGTGAATTATTTAGAAACAGTCTCTACTAATTAAGAGTAAGGTTGCATACTATTGGACCTTTTTAGATCCTACATATCAATAAAATTTTTACTAGATTGTTGTCGTCGTTGTCATAATATTAAAATTTTTAAAGTATTATTATAACATTTTAAAATAAGTGTCAAATATAATTGAATGGTTAACTTATATAGAACCAACACTCACATGGAAGCACCAGAAAAGTATTCATAAATTAATTAAACCACCTTTACTCACTAAAATAGATGAAGTCAACTATTATTAATGACATTTACTATACTAGTTGAGCAAAAGTAATTGGCCATATTTTCAAGTTTTTTTTTAAAATTCCCTTTAAAATCTTTTAAGTGAAGTTTAAAAATAAAACTAAAACAAATAAGTACATATTAAATTCTGAAAATTAAAAAAAATATATTAAAAAAGAAGAATATACTAGTTTACATTTTAAAAGTAATAAATTTAAATTATTGAATAAAAATGACTAAGAAATTGGCAAATAGTGTCTTGATAATTATGCTTAAATACCTCAAAATTCCCCACTCCCCAGTCACTAATCAGTCCATACGCTAAACGCATCAATAAACTCAGCGCGTCAAATGTACAAGATAATAAATTCCTTACTTCATTACCCAATTTAGCATGGATATGAATTTTGTACCGTATCGGGCCTAAACTGGTGCAATGTTGTGAGTTTGGGTACCGGATTTGAATACTGGTCCGTACCGACCGATTTTAGCTGTATTGGCCGGTAACAAAAATTTAAAAAAATTGGGAGATTTTTTTGCAAAATTTTCAAAATCTCCCTCTCTCTCTCCTACCCCTCCTCCCCCTTTTTTTCAAAGCTTTTAAAATAATAATAAATATTAAATTACTAATAATAATTATAAATTAAATAAAAATTTAAAATAAAATATTTTTATTTTTATTACTAGTAAATTATTACTAATAAATTATTTTTATTTGAATTTATTTTAATATTTTATATAATATTTATTAATAAAGTATTAATAAAATTATTTTATTTTTTAAAATAAATAATTTAAAATTATTATTTATAAAATA
>JANTNU010000006.1:29056220-29069834 GCA_024752395.1 Erythroxylum havanense
GTAGATAATGATGAGGAAATGTAATGGAAGAGATAATTTAGGTAGAAGATGAGTTAGATGTAGAATATTGAAAGTTTAAAAATATGGAATATTTTCACTGCATATACTTCAGTTTTTTAGCCATAACGTTCTCTCTAGTTGTCCAAACGAGATGATTCTTAATTTGGATTAACCTAGAGATATATGGCTATATTTAACATGGGACATCAAATTTCAATTCTATCTCTAAGAGTCTCAAAAATTGTCACGAAGTGAGAACTGGGTCTAGTACATTGGGAGTTGAATGTAAATTTCATGTTTTTACTTCGGGAGAAAATCTAGATTAATCTAGATAGATTTTGACAAAGTTTCCTTCTTAAGAGTTGTATATCTTTCTTTTATCTTTCCAACGGTATATAGTATGGAATTTTATACATCTGAGTCGAAAGTTATAATCGATATATGTGGAGACATAAAAGTAAGACGCAAAAAGTAAGATGCAAGAAGTAAGACGCAAAAAGTAAGACGCAAGAAGTAAGACGTAAAAAGTAAGACGTAAGAAAAGTAAGACACAAGAAAGTAAGACACAAGAAACTAAGATGATGAGAAACTAAGATGATTGGAACTAAGACGATGGAAACTAAGACAAAGTTACTGTACAAAATAAGACGATTGAGGTCATAAACATAGTTGCTTCTTTTGGTCATAACTTCCTCTATAAACATCCAAATGACTTGATTCTTGAACCATTGGAATCGTAAGACATTGCTATACATCTCTAAAAAAATCATAGCCCTCTGAATTAAATTGAGAAAGATTTAGTGAAAAAGTGAAACGGGTACAGTGGATGTACCCTTAGATGGTATGAACTGGTGTCATTCTACTGAACATACTTCAGTATTTTGATGATATCTTGATATTTAGAATTACAAATGAGATTATTTTTGATTTGGAGTAAACTATAAATATAGGGATACAAATTGTATGAAGAAATAAGATTCTTAATCAGACTCTAAGAGTTTCAATTTTTTGATGGAAGTTGAGTATAAGGTACCGTCTCAAAATAAAAGCAGCCCGGAAATATTTAAAGTATAACTTTCACATTACTGAACCAAATTGAATGATTTTGATGTCATTGAAAAGATAAGACATAGAGGAATACTTTTCTAGAATATAGTTTGACCAAATTACTTCATTTTCACCTTCTGATTATACATGAACAGTAGTTGGAAAATCTGAAGTGATTCAATAAGAAATGAATTGCGAGTTCAATAGGTTTTGCGAGGCATCAACCTAAGTATAAGTTATACTTAGATGAGTTTTCATATGGGGATAGTTTTGTAAAGAATTTATGAAGTGATATCCGGGATTATCATGAACGTGCATTGTACATAATTCATTTCATATATGTGCATTTTTTTATATACACCTATGATTGTGCAAATTGTGTTATATGTGTATGTTATTTGTTATAGAGGAGCAATTCAAACTTCAACGCACAGACATTGTCAAAACTTCCAGGCATTAACTTCAGGAGCAACTTGTGAGTAACCTAGACGGTTTCTCTCAATTATTGTTTGCTTATAATTATGTTTTGAATAAGGAATGAATGGGAATATGAGACCTATGCGTTTTATCAAGTGATTGATTGTGTTACGTGCATTCCATTCATGAATGCATAATTAGATAATGGAAGTTGTGACTAGAGTAGCCAACGATCAGAGCTTAAAGTTCAACGAATAAAATTGAGCCTCGAGCTCAAAAGTATTTCAGAGCCTCAGGCTCAACGTGTAATGAGCCCGATATCTAAAAACAGATATGAAACAGTTCAGGCACTCAGTCACAACAATGTAACAATTGGAAAGTGTCTCATGAACATTTCATATGCATCTTGTTAATTATGTTTGATAGAAAGAAATGCAAAAAATTGCTTATGCTTAAGTGAAAATGTGTTACTTATGTGAAATGCATAATTATAAAATAATTGTGATATGAATTGATGTATTGCATGAATTGAGTGAACCATCAATGATGGTTACCTCATTGAGTTCGCAAAACTCATCAAAATTGCAACGTTGTCTTTTCAAGATCGAGGGATGACTCTAGCTTTTGAGAGGCTCTAGTGTTGTGTAGATTGTGATTAGCAAGAGAAGTCATGGCTCAAAGGTCGATCATCTAGGATTTTTGGACATATTAGTTAGATTGTACATAGTTTCCTCATTCCTGTAGTACTATTGTATTAGGTGTTGATAATGTATATATGGAGATTGTTAAAACTCACAATGTAGACAATCGGGTTCTTATGAAATGAATTGAGGAAAAAGTTAGCTTTTAAAATATTGTGATTTTCTTATGATACTTTATAAGTGAACTATGATACCATACCATATGAAGTGAACGTAATGATCGATTATAACGTGCCCTTATTGTAGGATATGTGCCGGAATGACCTTCGGCCATCCCAGTGTGTACCCTGAGGAAAGGGAGACGCTACACATTCAAAGTAGCTAGGGTCAAAACTATTCTTATGGCTTTGAACTTAACCACCGGAGAGAAGATTCCCTTGTAATCCACTCACTCTCTTTACCTAAAGCCTTTTATTACTAGTCTGGCCTTATAGGTCTTTGGATCAGCTTCTGTTACTCTATCCTTCAGCTTGAATATCCATTTGCATTCAATCAGCTTAGCATTTGGTGGCTTAGGAACTAGCTTCTAAGTCTCATTCTTCATTAAAGAAGTATATTCACTTAGGCAAGCTTTCTTCCACTGTTCTACATTAGCCCTTTTCATTACTTCCTCTTATGTTTCTAGTGCTCCTAACTCAACTAGTTCTGTAACCAAACAAGCATATTCAATTAGGTCCATCTCAATATACCTTATATTTAGTATTCTCTGCCTTAGTTCCCTATCTTTGACTAGTTGATAGTCCTGTAAGTGAGTTTGTTGAACTTTTGTAGCTTCCTCTTCCTGTTCTGTTCCCTCATGAGAGTTAGGATCTGTGTCCATAGTTTCTTCTCCTGCTGGTGTTGTCTTTTCAGTAGCTACTTCAGTTTCATCTCTTTCATATATGAAGTGTGGGATATAGAAAGGGTTCAGATTGTTGTTTGATCCCAGTTGTTGTAGGACTTTTTCTTGGACATTCATTCCTCCATTTTTTTCTACTTCATTAATGGGAATTCAGTTTCCCTGAATACTACATCTCTGCTTCTTTAAGTCTTGTAAGCTCCTGACTACAGGATTAGGACTTTGTACCCTTTAGATCCTTCAGGATATCCTAGAAATACCCCTTTGACTACTCTAGGTTCAAGCTTGCCTTCTATTTGATGAATGTAAACACTGCATCCAAAAGGTTTCAAATGAGTCAAAATAGGTTTAAAACCACCCCATACCTCTTCAGGAGTTTTATACTCATTTGCAGATGTTAGTAGTCTATTTATCGAGTATGCTGTAGTTTTGATAGTTTCCCCCCATAGTGCTTGTGACAGGCTTGAGGACAATAGCATACATCTTGTCTTCTCAAGTAGGGTTCTGTTAAGTCTTTCTGCTACTCCATTCTATTGAGGTGTAGCCTTGACAGTTTTGTGCCTCTGATTCCCTTCCTTTCACAGTAGTCATCAAACTCTTTGTTATAGAACTCTAACCCATTGTTTGTTCTTAGTCACTTCAACTTCTTTCTTATTTGATTCTCCATCAGAGTGTGTCATTTCACAAGTGCCTCTAGTGCTTTGCCCTTAGTCTTCAAGAGATATATCTAGCATTTAGTAGACCTGTCATTAGTAATAGACATGACATACCTCTTACCTCCTAAAGTTTGAGTCTAAGCTATCCCCTATAAGTCACTATAAGCATATTCCATGGTTTTGGTGGTTCTTTTTATAATCCTTGGACTGTGTTCTATGATGTTTCCCTAGAATAGATCCCTCACATAACTAAATCTTCTTCACAATTGTTTTTGGAAGCAATCCCTATTGCTCTAGGTGTTTGAGTCTTTTATTTTCTACATGTTCGAGTCTTGCATGCCACAGAATAGTTGAGTTCAACTCCTTTTCCTCTATTGTTAGATTAATCTCTATATTACCTATAACATAATATAAACCCCCCTTTTTAATTACCCTTATGACTACTTTACCATCCTTGATGATTTCTCTCAAACCATCTTTGGACCTTATCTTATATCCTTGCTTGTCAAAGATACTTTTCGATAGAAGATTTCTTCTAACTCCAGGGACATATCTCATATTGCTCAATGTTTTCCTCTTTCCCATGCATCTTGATGGAAACATTGCCAATGCCTTTGATATCTTGCTTCCCTACATCTGCCATTCTTACTTTGGCTAGCAAGTTCACAAAAGAAGGGAATGAGTGCCTGTGGGGAGTTACATGCATTGTGCAACCTGAGTTCAGAATCCTTTCTGATGACAACTCCTCTGTTTCAGCTGTCATGGCAAGTATCTCATCTCTACTAGATTCTTCAAGCTTCTCAACATTTCTAGCATCACCTTTCTATGCCTCTTTGTCCTTCTTCTTCCTCCTGCAATCCCTAACAAGGTGTCCTTCTTTATCACAATAATAACATATTTTACCTTTGGTTTTGTTCTTTTTCTTGTCATCATCATTCTTCTTCTGTTTGCCTTTTCCCTTAGCTTTCTATCCACCACCTTTCTTTAAATCATTTTGTGCAGATTTGTTCTCGGATTTGTTGTCTAAGAACAACACCTTTGGTTTCCTTTTAAAGTAATTGTTCTTTATCACTTTATCAAAGAATCAAGAATCCTCTTCACTGTTAGAGCATCACCACTAGCATGCTTGACCACATTCCTGAATCCATTATATTCCTGTGGAAATGACTTTAGAATCACCATTGCTTGGTGTTCTTCTAAAGTTTTCTCCTCTGTTGCTTCAAGATCCTGAATTAATTTAAAGAAATAATCTAGGTTGTCTTTGTAGTGCCCCTTACCCTAGGGTACATACCAGGATGCCCTGAGGACATTCCAGTACATAACCTATGATAACGGCATGCTACGATCAATTACAACATTCACTTAACATGACATCATCATTTTTTTTAATAACCTTCATAAAGAAAGTCACAATATTTTAAATTCCAATTTCCTCATTTCATTTCATAGAAATAGAATGTCTACAATATATTTTTCAACATTCATATTTATACAACATTATAGCCTAATACAAAAAGTGCTACATGAGAGAGGAAATTTATAAAATCTATCTAATCTGTCCATATCCAGCTGACTGACCTTTGAGCCATTTCTTCTTGTTCCCAAAAGTACAAGTCTACACTACTTGTAGAGTCCCTCAGTAGCTAAGCTCGTCTTTCGACCTTAAAAAGTCAACGTTGCAATTTTGGTGAGTTTTATGAACTCAATGAGGTAACCAACATATATGGTTTACTCAATTTATACATCACATCAATACAGGTAACCTATTATTCACATCTTTTTACATATTCATAAAATATCACATTTCAATTTCATAACAATCATCATAATCCTTTCATTCATATACAATACACATATCAAGTATAACTGCAATGCACATGAGACTCGCTTTCATTTATTATTATCGTTGTGACCGAGTGTCTTTTTACTAGCTCATATCCTTTAATAGATATCGAGCTGTGTCAAATTATGTCCCATATCCCTTAGTGGATACCAAGTACATTTTCAACATGCTTAAGGCTCTAATCATAATCCGAGCTTTAAGCTCTTTATCCTAACGACTCCGGTCACAACTTCCTTTATCTTACACGCATTCATATATTAAATGTTTCACATAACATAATCTCAGTCAATCACATAATTACACTTTCACATTCAGATTACATTTATCATCAGACCTTAGTCCGGCATTCAACATAATTGTTGAGCAAAATTTATTTCATCACATTCACATATAAGGAGCACTTCAATAACTCATTCATACACCAAAATCATCAGAACTTCATTTTCTAGAATCAATACATTCAATTCACATTTATTCAATAATTCAAACATAATATAAATAAAGCAACCAAGTAATTAGGTGAGATCATCTTGGTTACTCACAAGTCGCTCCTGAAGCTAATGCCTGGAAATTTCAGCAACGTCTGGAGGTTGACGTTTCTGTTACTCCTCTATATCAAATAACATGTACATATATCACAATTTGCACAATTATAAGTGTTTAATAATGCACATGTATGTAATGAAATGTGTACAATGCGTGAACATGATAATCCTGGGTATTTTTCCATTATCCTCATCAGATAATCAATCCTATCTCAAAACTCACTTAAGTATCATTTTTACTTAGGCTTATACCTCAATAAAACCATTAAAATCATAATTCATTTCTCATTGCATCACTTTCAAATTTTTCCCGAAAACTAACTTTTAGGTCTACTTTTCTTGATCATTTAGATAATAAAAATGAAGAACTTTGGCAATACTCTCTTTTAGATGAGTGTTCTCCTATTTCTAAGTTTCTAATAACACCAAGATCTTTCAATTTGGTTCAATATTTTGAAAGTTATTCACCAAATATTTTTGGACTGTTCTCATTCTGAAATAGTATACTATACTCAACTTCCATCCATTGAACATCTTAGATTTTGAATTACAATTGGGCTTCTTCAGATTATTTATAGCCCTATGTCTCTAGTTTGCTCCAAATCAAAGATCATATTATTTGGATGTCTAGAGAAGAAGTTATGGGCAAAAGAAACAAGACTATTCAGTTTGCAAGATGCTCTCGGGTGCATATACTATCAGAGAATACTGTGGCATGATGTGACAATTAAACATCGTCCAGCCATCTACACTCACGACCATGAGGGAGAAAAGTCACAGGTGTATGTGACTCATGGGCATGAGAGGGTGTGAGAGAGAAGAGTCATGGGTGTGACAGATAAGGATCAAAATGTTGGACTATTTGAGATCACATTTAGTCAGACCCGTCCCATATTTTTCACACTCTCTCTCCCAAATGATTTCAAATGGCTAAGATTTTTGGTGGAGAGGTAGAAAAATATGTTACGAATCTAATGGTTTAAGTATCATGTCATTTGGACGTCGGAACAAAAGAGATATAGACAAAATACTGAAGGATGTTCATCAGCCTCCAACCTTAGAAGTCGCGATCGTGCATGTGCACGATCACGAGTTGACCATTGGCTTTCAGAGTCGCGATCATGTTGAGTTTTCAGTTTTTTAAAGGAAATTCATGATCGTGATGAAGCATGATCGTGATTTCCTATCCCTTTTCCTCAAAAACGTTGTGTTTCCTTCAAAATGTTGCGTTTCTTCTTCCTCTTCAAACACTCTGCAACCTATCTTCTTCTTTCTTTTCTTTTAAATTCTTTCTTTTCTTCCAAACCAACTTCCCTAACTCATCTTAACCACATTTTTGACTTCCATGCAACCCAAAAAATTCAAATACAGATCAAAAACAAGGAATTAACATCAAACATCAAAAACCAGAAATTCTCCATATATGTCTCATTTTTCTGCATTCTGTTCGACTTCTTCTTTTCTTTTGCTCTTTCTAACCTTTCTTTTTTTTGTTATGCTCTCATTTTACTCAAACATTCATAAAAAAAATCCAAAATCCATGCTTAAATGAAACCATCAAAAACAGAAAATGACCATTCATGCATTTCCTTCATTTTTTGCGTTTTCTATATTTTTTGCTACATCTTCCATTTCTTCTCTAAATATCATTTAATCATTCGCTTTCATCTCTAAACATCACCATACACCTATCTCTTAACTCCAAATTCATTTTTTTAATCATCTCCTAAACACCACAGAATTCACGTATACACAACAGTAACACTTATTCATTTAACACTAAAACAGAGCATATATAAGAATATCAACTTTCATAATTTCTGCACTAATTTCATACATATTTTCATTGCTCTTTCAACTTCAAAAATCATTTCTACACTATCTTATAACAGAATAATCATCAACTACGAAATGACAATTTATCCAGATTTACATCTTATTTACACAATATTCATGAAAATGGCTACTATTTCCATGATTATGCAATGTCTAATAAATCATCAAATTTATCTCATATTCATACTTCTCATAAATATTAACACGATACTTGTTAAAACTCCAAATTCTTCAAATATCAACAATCCGTAATTTTCATGCAACTCGCGTACACCATTATAAGGGTTGACAAGCTTCGGTTTTTCTTAAGGCAAAGAGAAGGAACTGAAGTTGGGAGTAGCAAGGAGATAGGTGAAAACAAGGTTTAACCGTGGTGGATTTTTTATGAAAAACTTTGTGTTGAAGAAAAACTTGAGAAAGAGGCTACAAGGAAGATGAAAACAAGAATACAACACTTGGTCTTTCAAATGAAATTGTATAGTAAAATTTGAACTAGATAAGTGACACTTGTCACTTATCTAACATCTAAGGCTCTAACTAAGTTCTTTTTTTGAACTAGTTCCATAACTCTCATCCTTTCATTACAATTATCTCCAAAATTTTCAATATCATCCTTTTATAAATTCTAAAGTCATCTCTGAAAATTTCAAAGTCATTTTTATCAATTCTCCAATATCATTTGATTCATATTTCTATTTTCTATACATCAATTTACTTGCCAATTGGTATTTTTCCTTGTCCAATAATAATCAACAATTTCAAAAATTATTCCTAAGGTTCACCAAAATTCAAAGTTAACAAATACACTTACCAATTATATCCGGAATTCTCCATGAATGCATGTATAGTTATTTTTATGTGAAAAAAAATCAATATTCACGTGTATGTGCATATCATATAATGCATGAGCATGAAATTTATTTTTTAATCTCTCAGTAATCTTTCATATTTACTATTTTACCCTTAACAAGGGTAACGGAATGTTACAGTCTTCAAGGGTTACCGTTGTATTCATTCTGAATTTGCAAGATTGTACAGTAGGGTCATTTTGATTGGTAGGCAGTGAGAGTAAATCCCATCCAAATTTCCCATAATAGCTTTGCAGTGTTGCAATCTTTCACTTTTCTGATGACAATCGGTGAAAGATGCAACATTAACTTACAATGTGCCAATCTTGCTTTCTTCATATTCTTCACAGGTTCTATCTCATCATCATAGGTAGCATCTATAGCTCCAAAACATTAGTGGGATTCAAGCAGGGCTTGCATATGTAATTTCCATATTGCAAAGTCCTCCTTTCCATTAAGCACTTCTGTGATACCCTAATACCCCTGGGAGGATACGGGGGTGCCACGTAGACAACATAACGTACATGTATATAAAATCGAGAGAAAATCAAAACATATGAAACATTCATCATGCATTCTCAATAGCTCAAAGAAGAAGCAATTCATAGCAAACATACATCATAATACACCGAGCTTAATACAACTAGTTACAAACTAAAACCAGCCTGAATTAAGGTTATTACAAACCTTCAAATAAATCCAAAGTCATATACATCAAAGACAAGTCAAAAACAAACTCCAAAAAATACAATTTTAATAAAACAAGACTCAAACTCCATTGGCCATTATGATTGACTCATCCCAATCCTTACGTCCTTCTATCTGAACCTACACGGGGCAAATCCACCGTGCTAAGCTATATAGTGAGTAATAACTAATCTGTGAATAAACTAACAACTAATTATACACAATCATGATATATCAGAAGCATGCACTAACAATTTATCGGAACGAACAATTCAAATATATTATATTAGATCTCAGACAGATTATACAGAAAATAGAACTGAGTCTCAAAAGAGGGTATAAACCCTTCATATTCAGAACACAATTTCTTTGTTCATATCAGAGTCAGACAGAAATCAGAATACAAAATCATATGACGGCTAAGTCCATTTACAGAACATGACTTATATAGGAGATACCATGATTGGTATCAGCAGGAGAGACATATATCTTGATATTAGGAGATACCAAATTGTTAATGCAGGAGACATCAAAGTGTCAATACAGGAGATACCCTTCTAAGCATGCCTATTTACCTACGACTAGGACTTGACAATTAAAACCAAACAAATTCATTTCATGTTTAACATAATTAGCCAATCAGCGCTGTCATGCCAAAATTCAAACATATCAATATGATAGTTTTGCAAATCATTCAATGGATTAAAGTCAAACAACAACAAACAGTTAAGCAGAACTATCCAAAATTTCTCACTAGATTTCTTACTGAATTATTTACAATTATTCAACAAGACTTAATTACAGATAAGACCGTCTAAATTACTTACAAAAATTACCGTCTAAAATTACTTATAGATACTTCCTTACAGCTTATTGCCTCGACATCCCGGCAATATCTGGAATCGGTTGCTTGATGCCTTCTTCTATAGCATTTAATACAAGCACATATCACTATTGTGCATAATTATAAATTCAATTATGCAGATTTATGTATATTGAATATGTATGATGCATGTTCATGTCAAATTCTAGGTTTATTATTCTTAATATTGTCACATTATCAATCATATGAAATCATACTCAATCCCTCAATCCAGATTTATTTCACAACTAACTTTTGGGTCCACTTTGCTCAATTATTCATATCAGAAAGGTTAGGTAATTAGGTACAACTTCCTTCTACAAATTTTCTCCTCTTTGTCTTAGGTTTCCATTGAGACCAATTTCATCCAATTTGGTTTAGTAAACTAAAAGTTATACTCAAAATATTTTAGACAGTTATTAAGCTTCAACAGAATTCTTATACTTTCAATTAGATTCTAAAAGTCTTAGAGGCAGAATAGAATTTAATCTCTTCATACAATTTGTAGCCTTCTGTCTCTAGTTTACTTCAAATTAAAAATCACTTCATTCGGATAACTATAGAGAAAGTTATGCCTAAAATACCGAAACATATTCAATGTAGAGAAAAGTTCGCCGCAACGAACTCCTCCAGAAAGGAATTCTCGCAAAATTATCACAATTTCGCCACGGCGAAATCTAGAGTTGGCCACGATGAACTTTACCCGAAAGAAATTCTAGACAAATCCTTCAAGTTGGCCGTAGCAAACCAAGTAGAGTTGGTCGTGGTGAACTTCTCTGGTTTTAATCATCTTCTTCCTCTCTCTATTGTAACTTTTCCAAAAACTCAATCTCAAATCAATTAACTCTAATACTTGCAAACAATTCCTTCAACTCATTTTCTTAACTCATCAGTATACACACACAAGATTCAAGATTAAAACATGAACATTTAAAACACACTCACGGAGATCAACTGTTCATCAATTTTTTGCATATATGTTTCTGCTATGGTCTACTTCACTAAGTTTCCCTTTTTAAGCTACATGCAATTGGTATTACACTTCTTGTACCTTTCCACTGTACAATATTATCAACTCATCTTATCATCACTTTCACTGAAACTACTCAACTTACATAACTCATGCATGTGTTTATTTCCAGCACGCAACACATTATCAATAGCATCCACAGAACTTAGAAACTTAAAACTTCATTACCTTGTTTCTCCAGCGAAATCGCAGCTTTGATAGTGAAGAACAGGGTTTCGGTGAGGACAAAGCAAAACTGAAAGAAAATAAAGAGCTACAACGTTTTTGGCCTTACACATTTGTGATACGTGCTTTAGTAACCCATTAAAATGTGGCCCCATTGCATGTGGGTCATTTTTCATTCATATAAAGGTGTTATATGGCAAACTACCATTGGTCTATTTTTCTTAATCTCCCAAAATATCCCAAAAGTTTCAGAAAAATTTCGAAATTTTCTAAAACCTCCAAAGTAATACCAATAATCTCCAAATAAAATTTCATTAGTAATAAGCCACAATTCTCATCTTAATCGGAAATTTTAAAACCAATTGTACTCGAAAATGTCGATGAATGCATGTATCATTATTGGTATGAGTTCAAAAATGCATATGCACAATTTATTTGTACGTGTCGAAATACAGTTTAATGAAATTCTTTAATTTTCCTAATCCCTAACATGGGGTGTTACAACTTTCATGTCTTTTCCCACCATATTGTAGGTTCTTTATAAAGACTTGTTTTTGTTCTTGAGCTTGTCAATGGGAATGTGCACAGAGACCTAAATGCTCGGATACCAACCTGTTAGGATCTTTGTACGGCTTTCTGTTGTTTTATTTCAAGGCTGATGATGGTTGATGCTTGAACTTGTTTTTGCAAGAACGAAGAGTTGTAGAAATGTAAAGAATACACAAGATTTCTACTTGGTTCGATAGCACAAAGCTATCTACGTCTAAGGGTCAATCTCACTCTGAGATTTTAACTAGCTTCAAGCAAAGAAGAATACAAGAGATAGGGTGTTTTCTAAACACCTGAAAGAGTTCCCTCACAAACTTCATAGTACCCTTAGTATGTACTCTAACACTCTCTCTTATTTTTCTCTCTTGAATCAGAAGATTGTTTACATGTATGAGCTCATTGTGTTTTTAAGCTTTGTGCTGCTCATGTGATTATTGTCCATGTGCTATCCACGTGCATGACTAAAGCACTTCCTCTTATGCTCTGCATTTTTTAACCCTTTAGTCAGATAGCATTTCTATTCTCTTCTTTCTTCGAATTCTCCAGAACCTCTTCTTCACTTCTCACACACGTACATTCTTGTCCCAAACAACCCCAATTGTGTTCTTTTATTGGTGAGTTTGTGTGAAGGTTTATGGAGAAAATTGTGATTTCCTTCACTTTTTTTAATTAGTAGATAACTAGGATATGACTGGATCATCTAGTGACCAACAAGGAGAGAAAGAGAGAGAATGAGTAAGAAGACAAGCCTAAATAATTCCGACAATGATAACAATAACAGGCACAGACTTCTTAACTAAGGAATAAGGATTTATTTGTTTTCTTCACTTTTCATAAATAATTATGAACAGTTGATAAAAGGAAGAGAATTCCTGTTTCATTTTGTTTCTCCATTCAACAAAACAATGTTATTTTGCAGACTTAACAATTAGATGTCATTTTTATTAACTAAATTTAGTTATTTTAGGTTTGATCATATTGTAAAATCTAATATGGAGCCAGTTTAAGGTTTGAAATAATTATTTGTTAAAATATGAATTTTATTGAATCTCGATTAAAATTAATTTTATCAATCAATTTCAAATCAAACTAGATTCATCAGTTCAAATTATTTTTCTATTCACATTGTGTCTTTACCATGAGTGACATGTTCTGGATTGATTTTTATAAGTAAAAGTTGTTTTAAAATTTTATAAGAAATTTGACACGAATGTAATTGAAAGTATTAACACGAATGTCTAAATTATTTAACTATTTTTTGCAAATTTAGCATTGAACTAGTCAGTTTACTTATTAGGCGAAATTTCTACGGAACTAACTTGACGTATCATGCATTCGAACTTCCAAACAATTTTAAGAATTATAACTTAGTTCTTTATCAGTTTAATTTATCCATATATCAGTGAAGGTGCAAGAAAATGAGATAATACATAAACAATGTATTATCCAAGAGCAAAACTTGCAGGAAAAATGTGAACCCCATAATGCGCTCATCGGATCTATTTTGAAGGACAGTTTATAAAATTCAACTTGTAATTTATTATAAATATTAAACTTCAAAATACACTTTTTTGCCTAGAAATACATAGA
>JANTNU010000006.1:29077090-29091405 GCA_024752395.1 Erythroxylum havanense
TAATAAAGATATATATAAACTAAAATGGATAAGATATAAAAAAGCTAAATTAAATAAACTACAACTGTACAATATGATAATGAACTATTTTGTAATTTTTAAAAATAATTTAGGGACTATTTTATAAATTTAAAAAATTAACCGAAACAGTACCCGGTATTAACCAGTACCAGTATGGTATAGTACCGTACCAGAACCTAATCTGGTATCAAATCCGGTACGGTATTCACAACATCGTAATTAAATGTCAAATAAATTTGATAAACTGGGAGTGCTTTAGATTTTGCAAGACAAACACAAACATCAAGGCCAATAAGGACAGCTTCGATTATTGCAAGGATCTTTCCAAATCTATGTCAGGCTTGTTGTGACAAGAACTAGGAAGTGCAGTAGGCAGCCTCCGAGTTGCACATCTGCTCATGGGAATATAAGAACGAAATGTCAGGAAGTTTCGTTTTAATAAAAGGTGTTACAATGATATATGAACTTCCCAAGTCATTCTAGTATGGCTAATGTCTAAAAGAATTTAAGACAAGAGGTGAGTGGAGAGGGTAATGCTTGTAAATGTGTTTCTAGGATTGGTTTGTAATGGTAAAAGTGTAGTCATTCCAGTTGCACAAACCCAGTCCAACAGATGATGGCATAAGATCGTTACAAAGTGTCTTCTTGTAAGATATTTGTCACTTACCAAACTAAAAAATTTCCTAGGAGGGTGTTCAAAGCTAGTACCTAAACAAAAATCATAGGTACATAGGATAAATTATGCTAAGTTATGCTTAGTCTGAAAAGTAAAGGCAAGGCAGGCCTATTAGCAAGACTTCTTTGACATCTACACCTCCTTGTCACCTTCTCCCACCATCCCACTTCACCTAGTACATTATGCAAACTTTGTTGCTTTAAGGCAATCTTTGTAGTAGATATCCTCATTCTTCTCCTCCTCCTTCTAATTCATCTACTTACACCTGCACCTGAAGCCTTAAGTGGTCGTCCTAATGCATATAGATCCTCTTTAATCTCACATCTCGATAGCAGCCAATACTTGGTAGAATCTCACTTTGGAAGTTCTTCAGTTGTTGCCTGTCCTTTCTAGTTCAGGCAGTTTTGTGCTGAGTTTGTAGTGAAGTCGACCTTGGTGATTCCTCCTTTTGAACATCTAGTTTCATATACCATTCTTCCACCTTTGTTTCTCTTAATTTTAGTCATAGCTTCGAAGTGTTCAATCCCATTAGGAAAGTAATTGTTAGGACAATGACCAAACTTACTGTCTAGATCATCTGCCAAATTCAACCAACTAATTCAAGCTGTCAGTCTGTATAGCTTTAGATGTAAGAGTGGCACCAACTATACAAGTTTAAACCTCAGATGATGAAATATAAACTATACTATCTATTGCAATTCTATCTTGTTCCTTCATCAAAGATTCTCTTTCCTGCCCTGACAATGGAGATGGTGCCTCGATTTGGATTTCATCCCATTCTCCTATAGATGGCAATCCCTCCCTATTTTCTGAGCTCACATGTCCTTTTGTGTTTACCCCTATTTCTGAAAGAGGTGCATCCTCATTTATGCATGATTTAAGATCAAAGTAGAATCTAGAGCTTGAATATCTTTTTTGGTTCCTATTGTCCACAACATGCTCATTTAAAGTTAGTTGTATTCTTGAAAGACTTAAAGAGCCACAATGCAATATAACATTTAGTACTACTTCTTGCTTAACATTACAGGCATCATAATATTTCCACGAATTCTCGTGGTATGACTCCCATCTGTGATCTTAATTCTTCTGGAAGTGAAATTCGATGAAGGGTGAAGGGAAACATAATTTATGTATATATCACGTATATATTTCATGATGACAAAACCCTTTACCTGCCTCCTAAAGTTGGATTGATCTGATGCCAAATTATCATCATTCTTGTAGAAGCAACCCTGAGCATTTTGGTTATATTTGGGACCTTAAAAGCTTTGAGTCTTTTATTTAAAAGCTAAAGGGACATCAAGTTTAGAATTTATGCTCAATTTATTGATAGAAAACATGAAAGTGCTTGAATTAAGACATTCTTTTCTTCTTCCTTTTATACCATTAATAATTGAACAATGTCCATTTTACCCTTACTTATATGCCTTATAACTTAAATACTTAAGTGACTTACCAATTTTGCCCCTCATGTAATCTTACTATCTTAACACTGTAGTTCAATTAACCTTTTTCATAAACCTTACTCAAATTAATATGCTAATTAACTCCACAAAAATAACATAATTAATCTATCAATACCTCAAAATTCATTTAAGTCATTGCCTAACTTCTTCCAAAAATCAAGACCTTTTTTGATTAGGTAATTGAAGGAATTTGATAACACTTCCTTCTAAAAAATGTTCCTCATTGTGTCAATTTTCTAATGACACCAAAGTCATTCAATTTGGTTCCATAATCTAAAAGTTATACCCCAAATATTTTCATACTATTCTTATACTGAAACAAATATTTTGTACTCAAATTCCATCTCGAAATTGAAATTCTCATAGACTGAATTAAAACTCAATTTCATTAGAAAATTTGTAGCCCTATCTCTCTAGTTTACTCCAAATTAAGAATCATCTCATTTGGATAACTAGAGAATAAGTTATGGCTAAAATACTGAATCATACTTAATGAATATGTTTCAACTTATAACTTCCAACTTTTCACATATAATAGTTCTAACTTCCAAGAAAAGTTTGGGGTCCAACAGCAACGATAGCACCGTGACATCAAGAGGATCTATAAATACTTCGCTAATCAAGACATTCAGATCCTATCTCCAACACCATCACCATCTCAATCACTATAACCAGTTTCATGCTCATTTTTAGTTTCCTTTATGTGTTGTTGGTTCTCCTCACATTTAGGACAATGTGTTGTCTAAGTTTAGTGAGGTTTGTATTGTTCTTTTCAATTTTTATTGTCATCATAAGTGTGAATTTTGCATGTCATATTATTAGTTTTTGATTAGGTTGACATGGTGTGAGCTTCAGTGTGAATTATATGAATGTGTCAATGGTTATAACTTAATGGAAGTAGTTTAGCTTCGAATATAGTCATTGAAGTTGTAAAGGCATATTAGCTTGTGGAATTTATGTCACTAGTATCTTTGGTTAAATATGCATGTTAATAAGGTATGATGTCAATTTATTCACCTTAGGAAATTGCCATACACATTTATAATTATAAGTCAATTGAATAAGTAGCATCATTAGTAATCTTTGATGAGGACGATTAGCAAAAAGAAATGAGGTAGGTTATATGAAATGTGAAAACAAAATATGTATCTATAGTAAATAATTATTTTATTAGCCTTCGGGTTATGAATAGAGCTAGTAGCTCGTTGAGAATGTAATATAGCTGACTAATTGGGGACTTTTGCACCAAAAGTTTGTCTTTATGTCAAAAGGCTAAAATGACATTTCAACCAAGCTAATTAATAAAGCATGACCTAGTTGAGTAACCGAGAGACATTCACGACAAAATGTTTACCTTCTCGTTAAAGATTAGATCAACGTTAAAGAAAATTTAAAAAAAGTATTGTTTCGATAAATAAATCTTATCGATCTTTGAAAATAGCAACAATTTTCATAAAAAATTATTTAATGATAGTTGCAATTTTGATTGACTAGTAATTATTAACGTATTTGTACAAATACTTTAGGTAATTGACTATGATGTTAATGTCTTGATTAGTATGTATATTCAATCCAAAGTGATTAGCCATAAATTGCATAGGTTAATATTTTGGAACAACTTGAATGATTGTTGTTTGATTTTAATTTGGTTTCGTGAAGTTAAATGTCATTATATCATTAGGACATAATGTTAAATTGGTTTCATGAAGTTAGATGCCATTGTGTCATTAGTAAATGTGCATGAATGTATGTGTTATTGTTTGGTGTGTTTGAGTTTGTTTTTATTTTGTTTTTGCTTGAGGACAAGCAAAAGTTTAAGTGTGGAAATGTTGATCGTTGTAGTTTATATTATGTTTTGGTAGATGTTTTAGTGCACATATAGCCATTGATTAGGTGATTATTACATGTTTGGGCTTAGAATTATGTTAAATGTGATTGTTTGTTTGTGTTTTTAAGTGTTATATGGTTTAGGGCATGATGTTGGACCTTAATCTGGTGTTCTTGAGCTATTTTGATGTGTTTGTAAGTGAATGAAACTAGATAAATAAAGAATAAAGGAAGTTAGAGCAAGCTTGGGTTAAAAGGTAGGGTCATGATCGTTACATGAGTGTCACAGTAGTTACAAAAGGTTCTTCCCAATGTCACGATCATAACACCCTATGTCACGATCTTAACAGAAGAAAATTTAGTTGTGTCATGATTGTGACGCCCCTTGTCATGATCATGACAAACAATTTCCAGACATGACCTATTTCATATCTTTTGACAATTTGGGACTATTTTTGGAACAAAATGACCTAAGTAAGCCCAAACATTAAACCTAAGATATAAAAAAAAAAAACAAAGGAGACCAAGATAAGCAGCCACCATCTTACCAAACTGGGATTAATCCAAGGAAGATTAAGAGGAGCATCAGTAGTCCATCATTTTCCAGATTTTGTAGATTTAGCTCCAAATCAAGTTATTTCTTCTTTCCTTTATTTATTTTCATTAAACTTGATATGTTAATTGGATTGGAAGATGTTATACATATTGATGATGTTTTAATTTCATATTAGGATTTGTTCTTGACTCATTTTGGGACTTCATCATTTTGTTTATTTCAATGAAAAATTTTGGCGGTGTAATATTTGTATTTGCCTATACTTTGATAATAAATCAAGAGAGTGAGTCGATAGTAATCCGATTGGGTTAGGTAATGAGAGTTAACAACCTAATAAGTCACGCAAATATCAAATTGATAATTATATGAAAAAAGATCATATGTGAGAACCCGATTATCCGATATATATTACTTAAGAACTAGTTGAAAATGTTATATTGTTTTTCTTAATCGATAGGTGCCCTTCCTCTTGCGATGGAATCAGGTCGGCTTGGTTTCCTATAGTAAACCAAGTTTCCATTCAATTAACATTTAAGGGAAATATTCAAAAAGCTTTACAAATCGAAAATACTAACACTAAAGATCCATTCTCGAATTCCATCTAAATTCTCGAACCCTTAGAGGCTACTTCTGAATTTTCCTTCTTCATAAAACTTGTAGCCCTTTAATCCTCGATCACAACGAATCCAAAATCACCTCATTTGGACATCTACAACCCAAGATAGAACCAAAATAAAAAAAATTCATCGTGGTTGGAAACAGGGGGTTCGCCGCGACGAGGGCCACGCTCGCAGCGGCGAACGACCCTTGCGCGCCGCGGTGAAGCATCGCTCGCCGCGGCGAACGATCTGCGTACGCCGCGGCGAACACATCTCACAAATCTGAAATTTTAGAATCAATTAAGGATTATTAATTGGCGTTAAGTGATTAGGCCTTGAGTGTCACGTCCTGATACCACATCGGTCCCATGACAACTGCCGCATAACCAGGCTAAAGATACTCACGGTATCTTTAATCCGACTATGTAAGGCTAACTGAATATCTATTATTTTCTCTCTTTTTTAAATTTGGGCAGCACAATGGTTGTGTTTTAAAAATCCCAAAAAATTGTAAACAATTTCAAACACACTTCTATATTCACATCCAACTACAACTTCAGGACTTTAAAGTCCACTCCAGGCAATCTCAACAACAATATCAAAAGATTCATACATAAAGTCATTTATAAAACACAAGATAGTCAAAAGTTAACTTACAAAATCATAAAGCATAACTACAGAAACACAGTTCATGAGTCACTAGACCATAAAACTACAAAAAAGGAATCTACTCATGTGTGGTAATACCTCGAAAATATCAAAAGACCACACGATCCACTAAGAGCTTCAAACTTACTAAATTAACTTGCATGGCTAGAAAACGGAGGGGGTGAGTACACTAGATACTCAGTGAGAAGGAAAGATATATATCACAAATAGAATTTGATTCACACCAAGACATTGTAGATAACCTATGAAGTGAATATATGTCATATAGAAAACACATAGGCCCAGCCTATGACTCAACGTATACTGGTTAGGAACTATATAGGCCTAGTCTATTAACTCACTCATCCGGTGAACATAGGTTCCAGTTCTATCACACAAAAGCATAAAAACATCATATGTATAAATCAAATATCGATAGGAAAACCAATATCAGGATAAGCCAAAATAATCATGTGTAACACCACTAGTTGGCTAAACTAATGTACACACCCACCGATACTCAGTGTTGGCTCGACTTTCATTCATGGTGAGTCCGAACTACAGTCAACAAGAGCATCATAACCCTAAGTGATGACCTCATCGGTGCCCAGACCCTAGGTGTGGAATTACCCACAAGTCCCGTAGAAAGGTGTCAATACGGAGATTCGACTTTTATGTACCAGTGTCAAGGTTATGACAATCACTTAATCAATTGTGCCCAGCACACGATTGTCCAATTATTTTCTCACCAATCACAAAACAAATCATAGACAATTGTGAAGTATAAAGTCAAGCAAGGCATCATGCCTTTATTTATCGATCAAACTGATAAAATGAAACTGTGCCATAGCTCTAAGCCAAAAGAGAACAAATACACACAACATACATGACTCAATTATGCATATGTAATCTCAAAAACATTATTTCATGAAATAAAAGTAATCTTTTGCACGCCAAATGCAAAGTTGTTCAAAACAGTGTTGTTTCTTAAATACATAAGCATGTTAGCATCTATTCAATATTTAATTCTACTATGCATTAACTAGGTTCAAAATTCACATACAAGTCATCATACATGTCTTAGAGTAATCTAATCCCATATGAGAGATATGGTTCACCAACTCACCTAAAAAGAAGATATTCACTACCTTAACTTCAACAATCCTCAATACGAGCTCCTTGATTCATAGCTCCGAGCCTTTATACATAAAAAGGCATACGATGAAAAGACTACCTAAACATAAATTTCATATTTATACACCATCACATTAGCTTTTCTTTTGCATTTTCTAAGGCATTTAATGCCTTTAATCCAAACTTACTCATTTTATAATATAATTAAGCACATCTTTATCCAAGCATATCAGGCCATTATTCATCAATCTAGGCAATATTTCAAGTTTACTCTAAGTAAACATGGAAATGTTTTCCAATGTATACCATTATAAAGCCTTATATCCTAAGTCAAGTTTACTTAGGCATTTTATCAAGCACTTAATGTGCATGATTTTCAAGTCACATTTCGAAGACTTTATCATAATAATTTGTGCTCCTATCATGTCATCTAGAAACATTTCCAATTAATGACACATTCCACCACTCCATTCCAACAAATTTCCTTCATTTAAGCTACATTTTATCAATTGTAAAACTCATTACATTAATCCACCTCTTCTCCATCATTTCGACCTAAACTTAACTAACACACATCTTCTTCATTCTTTATCATCAATTCACATTATACATGTATAATTAACACAATAGGATTCATTTAGACCATCAATTTTAAAAGATATTCAAAAATTCACAAACTTTCACCTAAAGGGGACAATTTTGGTTTTGACTTAAAGAACCCTCTCCATGATGCATTTCATTCATCTAAATCATGTTTCATGCATATTCAAGCATGGAGAACAACATATCTTAACACCAAACTTAAAATCATAATGTAGAGAGAGATGAGACAAAATTTACCTAAACCTTCCTTTGATTATATCTTCAAATCCTTTGAGATTTTCTCAAATCTAATGATAGATTTGAGTTTCTTGACCCCAAATTAGCTTAGAACACCTTGGTTTGAGTTGAAAAACAAAAAAGAACGGTTAATTTTGATGGTGGCCAAAACTTCCTCTTCTTCCTCTCTTTTATCCTTTCTTCTCCTTTCTTTTAATTAAAACCAAGTATCTTAATTCTTTACTAATGGGATGCACGACCTTACATGGGGAGGGTCTAGAACATTGACCTTCTTTGACCAAAATATGGTGAAATTATCTTTTTGTCCTTAGGTTGTATAAAATTACCATTTTACCCTCAGATATTTCCTAAATTTGCAATTAAGCACAAAGTTTAGGAATCTCCGAAATTTTTACTTTTTATTCTGATCCTTGGACTCTTGGAAATAATAATTAAGCTCCTTAACTTCATAAAATTACATATTGGTCCTCCAAGAATTGAAAATTTACTATAAAGTCCTTTAACTTTTAACAATTTGCAAATAAGCCCTTATGTACATCAACCTTTTCAATTAAGCTTTCTAAGTGTCCAATAAATCTATAAATCATGTCTAATCACCTATAAGGCATTAGAACACATTTTATTTAACCACCCTGGTCATTTCCATCCAATGGACTCAGTTTTCACACTTAAAAGCTTATATGTCGGAAATCTCTAAGGTTTCATATACCGATGAACTTTAAATTCATGTAAAGGCATATAACATTATAAATCATTGGCATACATACCAAAAGGATTCAAATTCATCCTTGAACTCATATACAACCATGTATTTATCAATATACAGTAGTATCTCCAAATATAGAATAATCACCAAAGGGCTCAAAAAGTCTGACGTTATATTGAGAGAGAGTAATGAAACCTTCGAAAATCTAAGATCGACACCAAATTAAATAAAAAATGGTTAAGAGAACAAAATGACGATAGAACAAATCCTATACTTTCATACTTGATCATCCTTGTTTTATTATGATAGCTCAATTGTTAAGTGGTTTAGTGTTCAATTTTATTTGATTGTTTAATTTTTTAATTTAATTTTCTCTCAAATCATATTTCATAACCTTAAACAAATTTAGGTTAATTTAGTTTTAGCTAATTCCTCGTAAGTTTGATACCCCAATTACTACAAGTTTACAATCTGTATACTTGTGAATATTGAGAGTTTTATATTAAGTAAAAGTTGCTTAACATTGGCTATAGTTAGAAGTTTGATGGATTTTCGAATCCTATGTTTTCCTTATCACTATCACGTAAAAGTGTTTGTTCCTCTTCACTTGACACTTTCTCGAAAGCCTTAATGTCAAATTATTCTTTCGAGAAGTCACCTCTTTTTTCTTGTGTTTCTTCTAAGTCTCATGTCCTAAGAGAGAGGAGACTTAGCGAGCTCCTCCAATGATAGTTCATTCAAATCTTTGATTTCTTGTATGACTATTACTTTATCTTTGAGACTTAGGAAGTGTTCTCATCACCTGAACATTAGTACAGGATATAAATAGGCATTTAAAATCATTTACAACGTCAATAAATCTAGCTTGCATACTTGAAATTCTTTCATCATATTTATCGATTCATATTTATTTGTATAGTTGAAAACAGAGACAAATTTTATTGATAATTAATCATTAAATTATTAAAAAATCTAAAACTGATTGATGCCTGACCATTTGTTCGAAAGTAAAGACAAAATTGATCGTTGATTTAATAACCAAATTGAGAGTAAAGATTTTTTTTAAAAAAAGGCTGACCATATTTAACCATGAATGATACTTCAACTTACTATTAAAAAGTTCATCATTGTTTTTGGTTCACTACTGAAATCTCCGTAGGTAGTCTTAAAAGGGAATTGTCCGACTTAAAGAACAAGATTGAATGAATTCTTCTTGAAATCCATGAATACATGAAGATTGAGAAAAAGGCAAAAACCTGTGGATGTATAAGGTAGTGTAAGTAATTTGACATCCTAGACTAGACTTATGGACAATTATCTTCTTGCAACTCATCCATTTGAACATTACATTATATCACAATGAGGGGGGAGAAGATTTATAAATAAAATCACCTCTACTGCCTGATATCCTTATTAGCATGGCTAGTACCTCCTTCATGTTTGGTCTTGCTTGCGGTGTCTCAGCTGTGCATCTTATACCAATTTGCAATAACTCACACATCTCCTGTGCACCCTCGGCCAAACCAGATCCCAGAAGTGCCACCGGCATCATAGCTCGACCAAATCCACCCAAGACTCGTTTTGCCCACTCCACCAGACATTCTTCCCCGCCATCCACAGCTCGCCTCGCTGTTGCCAACTCCATTGCCAGTACGCCAAAGCTATACACATCACCTTTCGTAGTGGCTTGGCAAGTCTGTCCATACTCTGGTGCTACATAGCCCACCGTACCAGCAACCATTGTGCTCACATGGGTATACCCAACCTCAACAAATCTAGAAAGCCCAAAATCTGTGACTCTTGCCTTGCCATTTTTGTCAAGCAGGACATTGCTGGCCTTGACATCACGGTGAACGATGGCAGGGTAGCACTCGTGGTGCAGAAACACTAATGCCCTCGCCACATCAATTGCTACATCTAATCGTCTCCTCCATGTTAGACTCATTCTATCCGAGACCAGGTCCTCCAAACTTCCACCTTCCATGTACTCGTATACCAATATTTTCTCTGAACCATCAAGGCACCATCCATAAAGTGTTACAAGATTCGGGTGTGGCCATCCAAAGCCATTTCCACTTAATGCTTCCATCTCAGCTCTAAACTCCTTTTCACCTTCTGTTCCTTCCCTTAGTAGCTTCTTCACTGCCACTTCTCTCCCATCAGGCAATACTCCTCGGTACACAGTCCCAAACCCTCCTTTCCCGATGATTCTACCCTCTGAAAATTTTCCTGTTGCCTTCAAGATGTCAGCATGAGTGAATGCTGTTTTATCTAACTGGAACACATCAATTGCATCTGACATCCATGTGGATGAGCTGCCGGAACTCGTTGCTTGATCGTCGCGATACTTGGTATCCTCCAGGAGGCATCCGGGTGCAGCTGATGGACCTTTGACTAACATTCGCACTATAAGTGACAGAACTCCACAGATCAAGAAAGCCAGAACCAGGGTAACACAAATCAGAAAGTTAGCCCATTTTCTGTGCTGTCTTCTTTCCTTATCAAAATTTGGATATTTGGGAGGGCCATTTGTGGAGTTGCTGATAAAATTTGGTAGATGTAACAGCGGATCACCAAGGTAGGAATCTTTGTCAAACGTAGCCAATTGCCCAGTTTCTGGGATAGTGCCAGAAATGAGCGGATTGTACGAGATGTTGAATTTATTCAACTCAGATATAATGCTCAGGCTTGTAGGAAAGGTCCCAGAAAAATTGTTATACGACAAATCAAGATTTTGCAAGCATTTGATGTTTCCAATTTCATTCGGGATGTCACCAGAAAACATGTTTCTTGTGAGGTTCAGGACCACAAGTTGCAACTGTCCAATTTGCTGAGGGAGCTGCCCAGAAAACTTGTTGAAACCCAAATTCAACATACTGAATTTCTGGATTTTATCAATATCCCGAGGAATCGTCCCAGAGAGCAGGTTTTCAGAGAGCTGGATATACCCTGATATTTGCAAGGTTCGAACTGTAGAACCTGCACTACACACTGAGAAAAGGCCAGTCCCTGTAAGTATCCTAGTCCAAATGCTTCTGCAGGTCTTATGAGTAAGGATATTATTTACAAAACTGAAGGGAGGATAATCTGCAGGAATCCATCTCATCAATGCCAAACACTCTCCAGAACCAGCAATGATACGTTGGTGTTGCCGGTTCAACTCAAATGGTGGTGTAGCATTCCTGCCTATGTTCATCAATTCGGGTGGGATGCTCCCAGACAAGCTGTTGTTGGCGAGGTTTAACCACAACAAGCTATTGCAGTTCCCAAGTTCAGGTGGAATTTCACCTGTTAGCATATTATTTGCAAGCATTAACCACAGGAGTGAGCTCATGTTCCCGAATGTCTTCGGTATCGACCCAGATAGCCGATTGAAGGAAAGATCAAGAGCTTGAAGACCTGCCAGATTTCCATACTCTGGTGGTATAGTTCCGTTGAATTGATTATGAGCAAGGATCAATAGCTTCAAACTTGGCATTTGAGAAATCTCAATCGGTAACGTACCTGAAAAGTTGTTGAAGCTAAGGTCTAACCGGAAAAGATTAGGTAGTTTGAGAATCCCAGAAGTATATAGACCACCAGTAAATGAATTTTTATGCAACATCAGATACTTCACCTGAGTAAAATTCCCAAAGATATCCTGAATGTCACCTTCAAACTTATTTTGGCTTAAATCCAAGAAGATTAAATTGCTCAAACTCAAAAGAGAATCTGGTATGTCCCGATCAAAACTGTTGTTTCCTAGGTTCAGGATTTGAAGACCAGAAATTGACCCTATCTCAGAAGGGATCTTCCCATTGAATTTATTCCCGTACAGATTGAAGTTGGTCAAATTCTTGCATTTCAAAATCTCTCTTGGAACCGTACCTCCAAAATTGTTCACTGAGAAGTCCAAAAATTCAAGGCTACAATTTTCTGGAAATAGGGACCCTGGAACTTCACCACTAATGAAATTTTCAGAGACTGAAAACTCTTTAAGCCTAGAAAATCCCGTCCACATACTCCCACTGAAACCATTGGAGCTCAAATCAAGGTACTTTAAGTTTGAACATCTATCAAAGGCGCTATGAATACCACCGGTGAAATTATTATCAGAAATATTTGCAACTACCAACTTGTCACATACTGTAGGAAAACCGAACTGAATTTCCCCAGATATCCTGTTCAAGGTCAAGTCAAGGACTTCCAAGTTATTCAAACCCGTCAAGTTGAGGTTACCGTGGAGGATGTTGTGCGACAGATTGAGGTAAACAAGGTTGTGACAATTGTTGAGGTCATTTGGAATCGAACCACCAAACGAGTTTTTAGAAAGATCAAGGTGAGATAAGGCGGTCAGGGAAGAGAAGTTGTCGTACAGCTCACCAGAAAGGGAGTTGTCTGTAAGATTGATGCCAATTACTCTTGAGCCATCAAACTTGCATATGATTCCAGACCAGTTGCAGGGGTTTGAGCTCTGAGGGTTCCACTCAGACCAGTGTCCTCTTTTCACTCTGTTTACCTTTTCGAGAAATGATTTCAGGTCTAGTAGGACAAGTCTGTCCGTCTCGAGAGAATCTCCGGCTACTAATAGTGTTCCTGCAATTAATTGATGGAAACATAAAAAATCAATCTTTATCGAAAAGAGAGACAGATTCATACAAGCTTCTGGGAGTTCTAGATTCTTAACTAAACTTATAGTAAATAATCTAACATCCCCGAAAACTGCAAAACTGACAATACACATGAAGAAACTGAAAAGGAGAACAGAAAGACTAGAACTTTTAAAGCCAATGCATGTGTTTACATGTTCCACGGTCTGCTACAGAATTCTCATTAGATAAAATTCTCAGAAAACTGAACTCCAAGAACAATTCTTCAATCATGTAATTTGAACCAGACTTCGTGCATTTTTACTGAAGAATCGATCCAGAGTGAGAAAGAACACGATCACCATGTTAAATGGAAAGATAACTGCCTCATATCATACCTGTAATCAATATAAAGAGTGCAAATAACAGAAGTCGCCATAAATCGTTATCGTCCTCTGTCATGATCAGTCCTGCGCTGCCTTCTTCTCCTCTTCGTCCTACTTCTTCTGTACACCTTTGTTGTTTCTTGGTGGAAATTCAGGGTTATAAAAACTTGTCTACAATTCCACCAAAGTAAATTTCGTAGAACACAAGCAAATGGGATATAGACATTCGTTAGTGTGCTAAAGTTGAAGATTTTGGAATGTCGTTGAAGCTCGAGGCCTGCAGGTAGACCAAACCAAACTTGGGAGAAATGCTTGCCACTTTATATGTTTTATTAATAGCAATCCTTATTAGTTAAACAAAAAAAAATTGTACTGAGAGGACAGACCTTTCCGATTAGAATTTAGAAATATACCCGCATACACATAGAAAATTCTATTCAAAAAATGAAATTTATGATATGACCAAATACTAAAACCTACAAAAGTTCTGCAGATTAAATCCAGAAAAAAGAAAAAAAAAACTTGTCCGCTTTTAGAACACGGTTTATGGTTAATGAGTGTGCGGTGTATTCCGTGGGTTGGAACTTGAAAGAAGAGTCATAGAAGCAAGCAAGCAAGGGGCTGGGTGAGCCGCCAAAGTTGACGAGTTCGCGTATTTTTGCCGGGAGTTTGACTCGAGATTCTCAAGTGTTGATTTTGCTTCTTAATCTGTACGCTTTGGCATTTGTACAAGTTTGAACAAGAGGGGTTGTGGCTCTTCTCTAACCTTACCACCATGCGGACTTGCCACCAGATTGCTTGGCCTGTTATTTTTGGGGTGGCTTGTTGGTACTTATGGACCTGGCGAAACAAAAGCCTGTTCGAGCAGGGGTTCCGATGGCCGGAGGC
>JANTNU010000006.1:29123704-29135205 GCA_024752395.1 Erythroxylum havanense
GAAAGGAAAAATTAAGTTGACAGAGATATTGGTTTGCTGATATTACTTTATAGAAGGTAATGATCCCGATGTGTATTAAAGATAAAGAGTTTGTACTTCTCTGGAGCCAAACTTCTCTTACCAGGCACAGTGACATGTTCATTTACGGACTAAATTGGTTCACCTTTTTATAAAAAGCATGACCTTCAATTGATCTTGCTTTAAAAGGTACTGTAGCAGTGGTTGGTAGTGGCTTACGATGTCGTCTGCTCGTCATGTGGATTAAGGGCAATCAAGTATATATTGTCCTATAACAAGATTTTCTGATTCAATCATGGGAGGCAGCCATTATAGCTAAATATGAGAGTAGTGGTGGTGGCACACATCACATGCATAATTGCTCTAAACAGAAGCTGTTCTGTAAAATATGTCTCGGGGCTCAAACCACTATGTAAGATCAGCTCTTCACTTTTTTTTTTTTAAATTTTATGATTTGTTTTTAACAAAGAAGATTCGCAGATTTTAAAGCATCTTTTATCGGTAAGGATTGAAAATGAGTTACAGAAACACTGCATGAGTGACCTAAATATTCGAATTCCACGTCCTTTTCTTATTGAAAGGTGAAAGCAAAAAGGGTAGAAAGAATGCGAATGATCAAAGAGCAAAGCAGTAGCAGCAGCTCCGCAACCCAACCCAACGGTCCCCATTCATTCTAACATAATTTTATTGAATAATGTTCAGTGTCTGGGACTTTATATATACATATAGAAGGGAAATAACAAGACAAATTATATGTTAGGTTGTGGGTGCCTGACTTCCAATACATCCTCTTGTAAGAGACATAAGCAACTTATCCGAGGGTGCTCAAAACGTATCAAAACTATTTAATATATATTTTGCATGTCATGTCAATATTACTATACGTAAGAATACTAAAATACGTTATATAATAAAAAGAAAATCAGCAATTATCCATCATCCAAAGGTAACCTTTTTGAGGTTGAGGTTGAAGTTGTGGTAAATGCTAAAAATGCGTAGGGTTAAATTAAAATCCAATGAGCTGGGGCCCACCATAGTGTAAACTCCACTGTAAACGCGGCAGTGCATATGTCAGACGAAAGGTGTGGACAGTGGAGTGGCAGGAAAAGCAAGGAAGGAAGACAATGTCTTTGCTTATTACATTAATTTCCCACAATTATAGCCTACATTTGGAAAATAAAACACGTCACAAAGTCAACACCAAATCCAACATTAAATTTGAACATTTCAAAACAATAACCTGCAAAAAGCATTGGATGTGGTATAACTAAACTGGGTGGAGAGTGGAGAGTGGAGACCACCTCCCACAGTCTCCATCCCATTCCCATTGCGTCTTGTAAGAAAATGTTTAATCAAAATGCAACCTTTTCGTTGCCTGCCTGTCTGTTCATAATTAAAATACACCCAACCCAATTCCAGACAAAAACAAAGAATAAGAGCCTCATGCATCATTCAACACAACCACGTTACAATATAAACGCATAACATATAAAGTAAGAAAAATGCGTACCCATAGAAAGAAAGATTTAATCATTCACCACACAAGTCTACAGTTGCGTGGATTACGGTCGTCTTGTTTCGCTGCCAAATTAATAAGCTTCTCTCTCTCTTTCCCTTTCCCTTTCCCCGTATCTTCCTATCTTCTTGCTCCCGCAATTCTCGGCCAATTGAGAAAACTATTCGGAGACTTCCAAGGAAATGAAAACTTAAGAGAGTGGAGAGTGTGAGGATGTTAGACACTAGAAAGTGACATTAAACATTCCATTTTTTTTCCCTGGTTTTGGGTATAAATTCAGGCTTCTTCATTTTAGAGCTCTGCATTCTTCAAATTTTCCTGTTGGTTTTTGCGGGTGTGGAAGTGGTCGGACCCGGGTCGGGTCAATCTCGGTCGGAGATGGGGTGTGTCAGCTCGAAGCAGACGGTATCAGTGACGCCGGCGATAGACCATTCTGGTAGGTTCAACTCGGGTCGGATCAAAGTCGGGTCGGAGTTCGACAAGAGTTGTCAGAAGGGTTACTGTGGGAACAACGAGAATGCTAATAATAAGAAGAAGAAGAAGAAGAAGAATGGGGAGCTGAGTTGCGGCAGCGAGTTGGGTGAGTCAGGGAGGGCGAGTTCCAATGGTGACTCCTTGAGCTTTAGGCTGAGGAATTTACACAAGTATATAGAGGGGGAGCAGGTGGCCGCCGGTTGGCCCGCCTGGCTCAGCGCCGTCGCCGGCGAGGCCATTCAGGGATGGATTCCTCTCAAGCAAGATGCTTATGAAAAATTGGAGAAGGTTGTTTAATACATTCTTCAAAAGCTATGACTTTTCTAAACCAATGAAAGGCCACACGTTAACTGAAATTCAAAATTTAGAGTTTTAACAGGTTTGCTTAGAGTTTTATTTTGTTATAAATGGTTTCTATACTTTGATATAGTAAGGTATGGTGGTCTTATGTACTTCGGCAAGATATTAAAGAAAGCGCGCTTTTGGACTGGTTTGAAGGAATTAAGGGATTGATGATACTAGTAGATTTGAACAGCCCAGAAAAAAATCTTTTTCATTATCTTTTTGATAAGGGTAATGGTAGCAGGAATACATGATTTTATTGAATATTGAGATTAATTGGACTCTGTTGATATTAAATCACTGTATACCATTGATGGTTTATCTGGATAATGAACTTATTTGGTCCTCTGTTTTTGCTTTTTCCATAGATAGGGCAGGGTACTTACAGTAGCGTGTTCCGAGCCCGTGAGGCTGGGACTGGAAGGATAGTTGCTCTGAAGAAGGTTCGGTTTGACAATTTTGAGCCTGAGAGTGTTCGATTTATGGCAAGAGAGATACTGATTCTTCGCAGGCTTGATCATCCCAATATTATGAAATTGGATGGATTAATTACTTCAAGATTATCCTGTAGCATTTACCTTGTCTTTGAGTATATGGAGCATGATATCACCGGACTCTTGTCTTGCCCTGATGTCAGGTTCAGTGAATCACAGGTAATGTCCTCTTTTCCCTTTTCGGTTTCTTCTTTATAAAATTCTGAGACAACCACGTGAAAATAGCCCTGCCATAGTGTGGAGCATCCCATTTCTACGTTCGCGATGAAGGTATTTCTTCTCATTGACCACATAGTGGAGGCTTATAACTTAGAAAACAATATGATATTGGTGATTATTTTGCTGGTATGTTGTTTCATAGTCTTAGTTGTTTATTCTTGTGCTGACTAAGGCTATTCTTCTACTTTGTAGATTAAGTGCTACATAAAGCAATTGTTATCTGGACTAGAGCATTGTCACTCGAAGGGTGTAATGCACAGAGATATAAAAGGATCTAACCTTCTTGTAAACAATGAAGGTATACTAAAGGTTGGAGACTTTGGGTTAGCAAATTTCTGCACTTCAGGGCAAAAGCAACCACTGACTAGCCGTGTTGTGACTTTATGGTATCGACCTCCTGAACTCTTACTGGGTTCAACTGATTATGGAGCATCTGTGGACCTTTGGAGCGTTGGATGTGTTTTTGCTGAGCTTCTCCTAGGAAAACCCATCCTTCAAGGGAGAACAGAGGTATTCATCTAACTTAAGTTATGGTCCTATTACCTTGCTACTTCCTATGTTATGGACAAAATGTACTAATGGTAGATGTTACGTCATGGAAATTACAAAAGGCTTTCTGAAAGCAACTATTGTTTCACCGTGTTCTCATACTGAAAAGGAATCAAGGGACGTGAAGTTGTCAAAATGTTTTTTCTGCTTAATCCTATACTGGAAGATTCCTGTGCTGATTAATTCCCACAGGAATTTGATTAAAGAGCCTATAGTTTGAAGACTTCATAAAAAAGAATCAAATGAATTCATACTCATAACAAGGTATAGACAGGTTACGTAGAGGAACAGACGTACAAATTAAAGATGAATTTGCATTACTGCTTTCCAGTATGCATCCTATCTCACTCCTTATGCTATCCTAAAAGAAGAAGCATTAGCATTTTCTAAAAGTTATACCAATATATTACATCCTGAAGACCACTGAACTAATGCCCAGTCTCAGTTACCCCATGTCACTCCACTGCTAGAATTATCAGCAACGACCCGGAGTATGAGAAGTAACCACAAAAGAATTAGGGGGATTCCTTAATTACAAGAAGTCAGTTGGCTGTTTTTAGCCTGGGTAACAACTATCTACAATTCTTAGGTTATATCGAATTAAAATTTGGCAAGGTTTTAGTATGTATAGCATGATTCTGGCCCTTTTTTTACTGTTAAACAGGGCAATGAGAAAGGATGCAGTGGCGGCATAATATATTGCATTAATATTTTCATTTAATTCTTGAAATAAATGTTGATTTTATTCCATTTGAAGCCTGTGTACAAAGAACCTCTTGTTTCTCCTTCAGGTTGAACAATTGCACAAAATTTTCAAGCTTTGTGGGTCCCCACCTGATGAATACTGGAAAAAGTCAAAACTTCCTCATGCAACTTTGTTCAAACCTCAGCAACCTTATGATAGTTGTCTTCATGAGACATTTAAAGATTTGCCAACAACTGCAGTGGACCTAATAGAAACTTTGCTTTCGGTAGAGCCATATAAACGTGGGACTGCATCCTCTGCCCTTACTTCTGAGGTACTACTATCCAAATAGCCTTGACTATTGTGACAATGCAAACTCAAATTCCTTGATCAAGTTCTTTTAACCATATACTTCTAAGTTCATTTCAGCCTCTGTGTTGCTTCTAACTCTTTATATGTGTTATCATGTTTCGTTATCCTCAAACAAGTGCATTTCAAAATTATTGCATTCACAGCTTGGCAGTTCTGCCGTATTATTTGTCTTTTGTTTGTATCGCTGGGATCAACTAATTCATTTTTGTTTTCAGTATTTCACAACAAAACCTTATGCCTGTGATCCATCAAGCTTGCCAAAATACCCACCTAGTAAAGAGATTGATGCAAAAAATCGCGAGGAGGGAAAAAGGTATGTCCATGGTGCTTTAAATTGTGTCTTAAAGGAGATGTTGCTGTCATGAGCACTGATGATTTTTACTTCTTTTCATTTTTTTTGGATGTTATGGAACTCAAAAGATGCCATCCACTGAAATCCAACCAGCGCATTTTAGGACAACGATCACAGTTTTGGATTCAAATGTTCCCAAGATCATGTTCTGACATTTTCTTTCATGCTGAACTGCCAAATACTTTTGGGACGTATAAGCATTAGCATATTTTGCATATCTATTGTTTAACAAGTTTTGTTCTCACGGGTAGCTCTGCTATGTAACATGGATTATACTAACGTTAGGTTGTAATCGGTTTGAAACTTGCAGGAAAAAAGTCAGCGGGAGAGTTTGTGGTGGTGAAACAAGAAAACCAATGAGGAAGCAGTCTGGAATTTCTAAATTGGTACCATCAGAGGTTCTTCTTTCTTCTCTCTCTCTCTCTCTCTCTCTCTCTCTTACATGTTTGAGGAAACTAATTCTCTATGTTCTTTCAATCTTCTAGGATGTGGCAGCTCGAGTGCAGGGTGCTCAACTTAGTACTAATTATACCCTACGTATTCCGAAGGGGGGAGAAGGCAAGTTGGGTGGGGAGTCACGGAAATCATCACTTGATAAATTGGAAGAGATCTTCCATGTAAAGAATGCATCCCAAGGAGATGTTCCCTTCTCTGGCCCATTACAAGTTTCTAGTTCAAGTGGCTTTGCATGGGCAAAGAGGCAAAAAGATGATACTTCTGCAAGATCGCACACCAGGTCCATTTCAAGAGGTCATATCACTAATGGATTGGAAACCAATTTCCAGGAAAAGATTAATCTTGATACTAAGAGGCATGATAATGTGGATGGCTCATATGGATTACGTACCAATTCTAGAGGCCGTGATTCTTATGAGATATCAAAGCGTGGTTTACAGAAACAATGGAGCCAATTTGAACGTCCAGACTCCTTTGATACTTCTGAGGAATATCATTCCCAAGAACTGTCATTGGCACTTCTTGCAAGAGAGGAGATGGATGCCAAGAGAAATAATTTGGTACGTTTATCCTCAGCACACATCTAACTATAAACAAAAATAGATTGAAGTTGAAAGGAAACCTTTTTACAATTTTGCAGTTAAGTAAAGAACTTTGTTACATTAGTAGGCTACATGTGAATGAAAATTTGTTCTGTTACTGCTATTGGATTGGAGGAAAGAAATATGCTTATTGTCAATTTCAGTAACGCAAGTGATTAGACCTGTGGTTGCTGGGCTATTTTTCTTCGGGAGAAAGATTGGTGGCCATTAGTGGCCATCACTACTATAAATAGTGAAAAATATTATTTTTATGAAATAAAAATTTTCTTATTTAGTAAATATAGCTACTAATAGCCACCAATTGATGACCACCTAATTGGTTCCTTGTCTTAGTTGTGGTACATTTAGAAAGCCCAAGATTAAGTTCCACATTCATTTTAGTACTAAAAAGATTCTATTCATGTCATGCATATACAAACCTTTTTTGTTCCCTGTTCTCTGTTTCCATTGAGAAGTGTTGAAATGTTTTAGAACCATATAAGTTTTATAAAAGAAGACGATCAAAACCTTTGGACTAGTTTTGAGGTTGCATAGGATGGGTACCCTTTAAGTATCTCTGAGATGGATGAGCAATATGGAAGCAGCATAGAATTCAAGGGGCTGTTAGATGTGGCCTGCAACGTGGGATTAGAGAAGTAAGAATGGTTTTGTTTTAGCGACAACAGGAATTGTGGGGTAATAATTTGCATAATTAAAATTTTTTTCTAATCAAATTTTCTTTCCTTCTTTCTTTAAGAAGCATTCGCATTTTGGCTTAAATAGACCTTTTAATTAAAGTAGGCTGTCAATGTCATCATAATCTAGATACGGTAAGTAAATTGGTTCTATTAGGTGTTATATATTCTTTACGTTTTCCAACATTATTTATCAAGCTAATTTAGTGGTAATGTTGGAACTGAACAGAGTTTTCAAGATCAGGGGGACAAGGTTGATTTCTCTGGACCCATACTGTCTCAATCGCATAGAGTGGATGAACTGCTAGAAAGACATGAACGCCACATTCGCCAGGCAGTTCGAAAATCATGGTATCAGAGAGGTAACAAAATTACAGTCTCGAATGCGAAATTTTATTTCAGACATGGGTGACATTTCTCTTCTTGACAAGTTTTTAGGAGAACCATTTGTGTTATTTTATCAAAGAATTACTTGGGGAAATGTCATCAATGGTTGGCATGATGGCTGGAAATGATTTTAGAGATTTTGGAAACTGCTGTAGGTTTAATGGGGTGGTATGCATGCTTACCAGCATAATATATTTTCTTTAAAGTTCTTCAAGTACAATGGCCCAAGCATCTCATCATATGATTCTTTTTAGTTACAGGTAGGAGACATGAGAAGTGATCATCACTGCTTATGGTTAGTTACTCTAGGTCCAATGTTGGATTAATGTAAGTGGAGAAGTGGAAGTTGCTGCTAGAAACCAGTAATCAGGACTCATATCCTCTGGAGGGAAAGGTTAACTCTACTTGACAAAACACTAAAAGCAGGGAGTCAAGCTATCAGTTGAGGGACATTTCTATTGCTTGGAGTGGTGACGAATGAAAATATGGAAGCCACAAAGTGATGATATTAGTTTGTGCATACCAAGTAGCGAGATAAAAGTGATAAGAATGAGTGGTCCCTGCCATGGCAGACTATCCGGCCTTTCCTACAATGATCATTGGATTGATTCTTTTCTTTTCCTTTTTTCAGGAAGGCCCTCAAGCTTAAATTAAACTTTGCCAGTGACTCCATAGTAGGCTCAGTCCTTTGGCTCCTTTTCTTTCTTGAACTTTCACTTTCACTTTTACTTTTTTAACTTTTTTTTGGATTCTTTTCTTCTGCTTTGTCATATCTACCTCCCTATGTATAGTGTAGGTAACTGTTATTTATCCCAAGAAAAATATATATCTCAAGTTAGTAATGGGTATTGGAAACTTCCAAATGTGTGTGATTTAGGTTAGTGGCAATGAACAGATAACATCTTTATTCAAGAGCAGTAATACGCTTCTTCCCCCACCACTGGAGGTGATTGAAAAAGAAGGAAGCTTCTTAGGCTTGGACAAAAGGAACCTATGAGCCCTTGTGTTGGGACAAAAGCCTACAAGGTGGAGAATATTGTGTTGGGATAAAAGCTTACAAGGATGGGGATGAGTGGGTGACAAGTCCTTTGGATGGGGCTTCATAGACCTTTTCTTTTCTCAATTACCTGGCATGTGCATCTATAAACCATTCCACAAGGTTTTATGTTTCTATTCACTCTATATCTATAGCTTGTTTTGGTAAATAACTCAGTTTTATAATTGAAGTCCTCTTTGTTCACGAATGAGCTTACTAAGTCTATATATTTATTTATGAAAAGGAAGACTTGTTGTGCACAGATAGGATTATAACAAACTTGCAAATAATTAATTAATGTTTTAATTTAGTTTTGTAAGTTATCTGGATTCCTTAAATTGTATTTCGAACATATTAAAAATATCCTTCTATTTTTATAAAATTCAAGCAATTTAATCATAAACTTAACCATTTTTCCACGATATAATGAAATTACAGTTGAATTGAAATACCATAAAGTATAATTACGATATTTCATTATTTCAATTCAGCGGTTGTAATTCGTAAGATCTCTCTAATTCGAATCTTCATGATTTCACAATTTCTTTTTCTGAAAATAAATAACATAAGGTGAGTTAAGGAATTGAAAGATTTGTCAGATAATTTATGTTAAAAACGTGTGATTAGTGGATTATTCCGTGCTTCTAAACGTATATCCGAAAGATAATCAATATATTACTTCGTTTTTATTTTTATTTTTATTTTTAATACCATTTTATATCATGATATTATTAAAATATTAATCATTGCAATTGAAAGTGGTAACAAAAATAAGGTAAGTGCTTATTTAGGTATTTTTAAAAATGTCAATGTAAAAATTACACATTTAATTAATATTTAAAATTTTTTAAAGATTAAATTAATGTCCGGTGGGTTTAAATTGTCTAATTATGATATAACATAGACTAAATTTATAACTCATATACTAAAAGCTACCAAAAAAAATCAACTCGGATAAGATTTAAGATACTGAATAGCATTATTTTGAAAACATCAAGGTATTATTAGTACTAGTTTGAAAATGTTACAATGTAATATGATACTATAGATAATAGTAAATATTAATTTAAACTTTTGAAAAAAATGCTAAAGGGATAATTTATACTTTTGCTCTTAGATAAATGTAAAGTGTAAAGTGCCTCCTACATAGCATATAAATATATTTTGTTCCTCACACTAAGCTGGCATGTTGCTCCCACATGAAGTATCGAGCACTTTGTGGCTCCTAATCCTTACACTTGAAATGTTCTGTTTCTAATTGGATTGGTCAGTTTGATGGAAATTTGTGGCCTAACTCAAAAGTCTTTCCTTATCTTACAGTGGTCCCTACGTTTCATTCAAGACCCACTGGAATTTCTCACTTTTGTTTTACCTAAATGATTTAAATTTGAGTCTCTTAATTAAAAACATCATTAAATGTCATAAAAAAATTTTAACGACCCCATCCCTATGTCTCCGTTTTGACTTTTGAGTCCCGGTATGATCACACGTAAGAGCAAAAAAGATTTGACACAATTATATCTAAACATTTTAAGGGTAAATGACTATGTAATTAATAATAATAGTTGTTAAGGGAGTCATGAATTCATGCATTACATACATGACAAGATAGCTGAAGTGTCGGAATCAAAATTCCAACATTACGATATCCTCAGAAAATTCAGAATCTATGTGCATGTATAAAGAGATTATAAGAACATGAAATTACAACATATGTATCTTGCAATTTCTTCTCTTTTCTTGAATCTTATCTTTATTTGGGTCATAACAAATACCAAATACCTTCCTTCACTTCTAGAGAGCACGCAAAGATGAAGAAAAATCAGTGTGTAACGGTAGTTAGAGCACTAAACAAGATGAGTTTAAGTAGATGTTCTAGTGAGAGTTAAATCAAGACCAAGTTTCATACAATTAATCTCATGCAACAATTGCTTAAAATTGCATGAAAAAAATCTTAAGATCATTCCTCTCAACTTTCATAACTCTTCTAGACCCTTAGTCTCTCTTTTGAGTGTGTTTCTAGGTAAAAATTCATCTGTACACAAGTGAAGAACTCACTTATATACCACCTGTCATTAAGTTGGTCACGATTGTGACTTGCTTAATTGATAGTCATTCATACTTTGTTTTTCATTTAATCTTTTATGCGTGTGACCCTTAGGTTCCCAATTATTTTAGTCACTTGAATTAACTCTTAATCTGAGTAAATCATGAAGGGTTTAATGATGCCAATTTACCAGCATGTAGGTGGATTAACACTCGAACTCTTAGATAGTAATATATAAAATTAATAACAATGATTATATTAATAAGAATACTGAATTTAATAATAATAAGAACACAATTAATAATAATAAGCAATTCTATAACATATATTACAAATAAAGATATATGCATTTAATCATTATAAGGAATTTTATAATTATAATAAAACTAATACTAATACTAATATTGATCAAAAATTTAACTAATTAATTAATAGGATTTTTAATAATAAGTTCACACACTAAAGTCGGAAAATAATAATAATAACAATTAAATTTTAAAAGCAATATAAAAATAATCAGAATAACAAAATTAATAATAACAAGAAGAAAATATGAATTATAACAAATATCATTATAATCATAGAAATTAAATTAATTAATTAATTTAATAATCATAAAGAATATAATAATAATAATATAATAATAATAAAGATATATGCATTTAATCATTATAAGGAATATAATAATAATAATAATAATAATAATAATAATAATAATATTGATAAAATATTTTATTAAATAATTAATAAGATTTATAATAATAAGTATGCAAACTAAACCGGACAAAAAAATAATTTATAAAAAAAATTAAGAATGATTAATTGGAACATGTTCCTCGCACTCTGAAGAGTGGGAGGAACAACCTCGCACTCAGCAGAGAGCGAGGGTCTGGGCATCGCACTTAGTTGAGTGCGAAGGTCTCGCACTCAGCAAAGACTGAATTTTTTTAAGTTTGTTAATTTTTATTTTATTTCTTTTCTGATTTTTCAAATTTGATAAATTAAACCACTTTTCTTATTTTCTTTGTCTTTCCTCCGTTTGCTTTTATTTACTTATATTAATAATATGTTATGAATAATAATAAACATTTTTCATAATCATAATAATAATAATAATACTAAAAATCAAATTAACAGTAATAATATTAATAAGGAATTTAATAATAATAATAAGTTTATAAATAATGCACAATAAATTTAATAATAATATTTAACAGTAATTATAATAATATAACTAAATTTAATTAGTATATTTACGATTGATAATAATAATAATAA
>JANTNU010000006.1:29148892-29163402 GCA_024752395.1 Erythroxylum havanense
GCTTCGGAATAAGGTACGAATTAAATTCCGCTTTGTTATGATTCGTGTTAATCATTTTATAGAATAAATAGATCTTGATTTTCGAGAAATCAAAAATCACAAAAAAGTTTCGTGATTATTCCGCTACGGTCAGATCGGATCGGATCCTGATTTCCCAAAACCAATAAAAAAGGTTGAGTCAAATCAATGTATAGGTCAAGCAAATTTAAAAAATTATTCAATTCAAAGATAATGAAAGTCCATCATTTTGTCCCATAAGACTTTCGATATCGAAAGATATCAAATACATGTGTCATATACAATACAGAACCAATAAAATCATATATATCTAATATCTTACTAATATGAATGAGAAAAAAAGTGTGATAAACTAGGATGATACCTGTATGATTTGAAATATATCACATTTTTTTAGGTCTCAATTTCTCTAAACATTATACTAAACTGCACCAAAGAAATTTGTTTTTTTCACACTGAATGCTAAACCACATTAGAGAAAACCCTTTATGGGATTAAATGCTTGTATCTCCTTATGTCATATCAAAACCATAAATTTACATGTATATCTATATGTATCCTAACAACATAGGCTAAAGGTTAATCTGTATATATATGTCCGATGATGTGTAACAATGCTTAAAATTGACTTTGATCTTAAGATTTTTATCTATATTATGAGAATGTATAACAACCTGTATGACTGAGAGCAAAAAACATGATCTTCTATGTTGACAAAACATGTCGTCATAATACATAAAAAACATATAAATGTATCAAGAGTAAATATAGTGATTCCTAACTAACAGTGTCTAAGGATTTCAGTAAACTCATGTTATATACATGTCTCTAAAAAATAAGTAGGCGAAGTTATTTAGTTAAAGGATCAATATGCATATCCTCAGTCCTTAAATGCTCCACCTCAATGTCATCTTTCTGTATCAATTCCTTTATGGTCAAATATTTGACTTTCAAATGGTTAGACCTTGTGATGTTCTTATTGCTATTACTGAATAATACAACAGAAAGATTATCACAATATAATTGAATGAGTCTAGTCATTGAATAAGCCATAGACAACTCAGAAATCAAGTTCCTAAGTCAAACTACTTGTATAGTAACCTCATAACATGCCACAAAGTCTGAAAACATAGTCAAAGAAGACACCAGTGTCTACTTGACACCCTTCCACGATACTACACTATCTGCTAACATAAAGATTTACCATGATGTGGACTTTATATCATCTGCATAAATAGCAAAATCTGAATCCATATAGCTAATAAGATCTAGATTGTTGACTTTTTTTAATGTAAACAAATAATCATTAGTTCCCTTTAAATATCTCAACACTCATTTGATTGCATTTTAGCGGGTTGTTCCTAGGTTGGCCAAATATCTAACGAGAAGTCCAACAACAAATGTAATGTTTGATCTAGTACATACTTGGGCATACATTAGGCTACCAACTGTACTAGAATAAGTTATACTCATATAAGTCATTTTACACATAAATAGCAAATATTAAATAGTTAATTTTATCAAACAGCTTTAAATAAACAGCTGATATTATCTGTTTGTGAAATTAGTTATATTAATTCTTTGTTAGCTAATCACTGATATAATCAACTAACAGCTAATATAATATGTTGATTACCAAATAAGGCCTAAGTAAAGATAGCTACATAACACATTATTTTTTATCAATTATAATTTAAATGTATGCTCACATAGAATAGAGTAAATAATATTAATAATAGAATTAACAATATATTATATTACAATCTCATAATTAAAACTTTATTCAAATTTTATGTAAAGCATATTATAATTTATCTCAAAATATAAAAATAAAATATAATTTAATAATACTTTAGAATAAATGAAGAAAAAAGAATGAGTAGAAGAAATAAAGAATAAGGAAATAAATTATCCATTTTTTTTTTACTTTTAGTGAAAATTGGGAAGCCTTAAAAAGAAAATAGTCTTTTGTAAAATTATGGTGAAATAGAAAACTTTCCCAAAGTCTAAATTTGAATCGATTTAATTAAAACGATTGATTTTAATTAAGAGGTTTTAATTGTTTCGTTCTCTCGATTAACTTGTTGAATTAATCAGCTTCGCATGGTCATATTTAGGCCTTATTTAATAATTAACGTATTGTATTAGCTGTTAGTTAATTCCATCAACGGTAATATAGTTGATTTGATTAGTAAATAATATCAACTATTTATTTAAATATGTTTAATAAATTAATTGTTTAGAATTAATTGTTTATGTATGAAATGACTTATAAGGCATGACTTTATATTAAAAAAGGATTTATAAGGACATGATTATTATATTTTAGTATTTCTTTGAATATTTTCATAAGCATTTAAATAGAGTAAAAGAAGTTGACACTGTTATTTCAAAGTTAAAAGAAGATGTATATAATGGGATGATAACTCTTTATATAGTCTGACTCAAATTTGATATTAATTCAACTTTAAAAATTAAAATTAAAAATAATAAAATTATTACCTCTAACTCTATCTATCTTTATTTGTACCTCTATCTCTATTTCTATCTTTATCTTTATCTCTAGATCTATCTGTATCTCTATTGCTATCTTTATCTCTATAGTAATTTGTAATAACTTTTGGATATAATAATATTTTAGTCCCTTAATTTAGGAATGTTTTCCTCCAATTGATTATCAAACATAATTATCAGTGGTTTGATACGGTAAAACAATTAAAATGTTTCAATTAGCTAAAAACTGGCTGATAAGTTATTTAACAAACAAGGATTTAGTTTTTATTTTAGAAATAATTTTGGATTTAATGAAACTTCCTAGGTCTGGGTGAGCGCATGACACAAAAATAGGTTTGGGTGAATGGGCTTTTACGGGAAGGGGTTAAGCCTAAAACCTCAAAAAAAAAAAAAGAGCCATTTGGATTTGGGTTGGAGCAAGTAAAACTTGGACCCGGTTATGTTCCCAGCTCAGGCTCAGGCTCAGCAGCACAGATTTCACTTCTTTGGGGCCTAATGTTCGTGTGAACACTGACGCTGATCTCCAGCACCACGCCAATAGTGGTTAGGAGGATTTGCTAAAACTCTGTTTCCTTTCAACGGCAATTACGATTCTCAGTTAATTTACTTCCTCTTCTTTAAGGAAAACAATAACTTATATAAATTCTACTCAATGTTGACAGAGGATAAGATCTCAGAACGGCTGAACAGTGAACAGGGAAGCATGATGTATTGACATTAGCTGTAAATCGTATTATTTTTTCCCGTGTAGTTCAGGTCCTAGCTTTTTTTATATTGCAGCAGATGTCAAATATATTTCCACATCTCTGGGGATCCTATTCTTTTTGCGAAAATCGTCATCAACTTAAAAAACAATATTAAAAGTTAAAAACCTTGCATTTATAAGATTGAGAATTGCAATTAACAATTCAGCGACGAATTCAGGATTTTAGTCTGGGGCAAAGAACTTAGTTTTATAGGAGCTATAGCCTTACTTAGTTTACAATATATATATATATATATATTGAAAAAAAATTGTTTTGTAAGGACTATAGCCCTTGCTAGCCCCCTTGATCCATCCTGATTAACATCATCTTTTAGTAGTTTAGAACATCTATCAGCAAATGCAATTGAATAAGTTAGAATAGCAACATTAGCATTCAGAATTAATGCTTAACATGTCCATATTCAACAACTAAACAAAATTGATTATTCCAAAGTTTGATGACTTTCCTAATAAGCGTATATCGTAACTGCCTGTTGAATAATAATATGGACTAAAATAGCGTATGAAAAAATCATGCTGCACAACACAGGATTAGGACATGAACTTGCTGTTAGTTAGCACGTAGTTACACCAAGACAGAGAAGCAACAGAGGCTTTAAAGGTCCAACGCACAGGTCGCTACTCCGAGTTAAACAGAAGTTTCTGTCTCTTTACCAAGTCTTCTTCCGCCATATCCATCCACCAAAAACACATAAACAAAACAACCACCCCTAAAAAGAACCGATCTTCGTACCATCACCAGACCACCCTGCACGTTCTTCACTTACTGGTTTCCAACTATCTCAATTCCTCTTCATCTCTTCCTTAAAACTCACATATCCATCCATCAACCAGCAGTTTTTATCACCCCACATTCATCACACAACCATCACATTAGTCCCTCCTTTTCTGGAGAAGAAGGTACTTTGTTCTGGTTTTGCAAAGCCTTCGGCCACCAATGTCGCCTCCGCGGTCAACACCACCAGTACCCTCATCTCCTCCCCTTTAACTGCACCGTTGGCCCCCATTAACACTGAGTCATGATAATGGGAGGAGAGAATCATAGGCTGTTTAGGCCTCGACCCTTCTCCTCCCTTCCCATTCTTTTCATTTGTTTCATCATTCTTGTCAATGCAAAATTTGATCCATATACTCCTCCTGATAAACATCTGCTTGATTGTGGATCATCAGAAGATACCAATCTTGACGATGGTCGAACCTTCACGTCCGATTCTTCCTCCCGAAACTATCTTGAAACCAGTGAAGATGTGAAAGTTTCAGTCGATTCCATTCCCGCAAATATATCTCCTGTTTCTTCTTCTACTCCACCCACAGCTCTTCCTTTGTACCGCACTGTAAGGATATTGCTTGTGGATTCAAAATATAGCTTTCATATCTCTTGTCAAGGGTTGCACTGGATTCGTCTTTACTTTTTCCCCCTTCCTCATCCCCAATACAATCTAACCAGTGCAGTTTTCAGCGTCAGCACAGACAAGTTTGTTCTCTTGAAAGACTTCTGTGTGTCAAATGATAAAAAATCGGCGTTCAAGGAATATCTAGTTAATGTTGCAAGTGACAGACTAATTCTTGTCTTCAAGCCCCAGAAAGATTCTTTTGCATTTGTCAATGCCATTGAGGTTGTCTCGGCTCCTGACGGTCTTATTTCCGACACAGCTTCAACAGTTCCTCAAGGTGGCACTTTCAATGGCTTGTCCAAGTATGCATTCGAGGTTTCTTATAGGTTGAATGTTGGAGGGCCAATGATAACTCCGAAAAATGATACGTTGTCAAGAACGTGGTTCTCTGATGTTGTGCATAATACCTTTCCTCATGGGGCTCAAAATGTGTATGTTGATCCTAGTGTAGTCAAATATCCACAGAGTGGTGCAACTCCTTACATTGCTCCTAACTGGGTTTACGCAACTGCGGATGAGATGGCCGATTCCCAAACACTGCAACCAAATTTCAATCTCACCTGGGAGATGAATGTTCATCCAGGATTCTCCTATTTGATCAGAATGCACTTCTGTGACATTGTGAGCAAGGCCCTTAATGATTTGTACTTCAATGTGTATGTAAACAACTTGATGGGCATGCCTGGTCTTGACCTCTCATCTATCAACAATGCACTTTCCACTGCATACTACATAGATTTTATTCTCAATGCATCATCTATACAGAATAGCTCTGTCAGGATTCAGGTTGGCCCTGCTTCTGGTTTGGATTCGGGCACTCCTAACGCTATTCTGAACGGACTGGAGGTTATAAAGATAAGTGATCCAGAGGGGAACTTGGGTGGTTTATTTGGTGCCGATGTATCTTCTGGAGGAAAAAGAATGAAGATTGTTGCAGGAATTGGCCTTGCAATGGGCGCAACAGCCATGTTTCTACTTGCAATAGTTTTCGTACGTTGGCATAAGAGGCCACAAGACTGGCAGAGACGTAACAGCTTCTCATCATGGCTCCTCCCGCTCCACGCCGGTCAGTCGAGTTTCTTGTCCAGTAAGAGCAGCACTAGGAGATCAAGCATCTTTGGTTCCAGGAAGAGCAAGAGTGGTCACTCTAGTTACTTCTCTAATCAAGGTCTGGGAAGGTACTTCACATTACATGAATTGCAGAACGCGACACAGAATTTCGATGAAAAGGCAGTAATTGGTGTTGGTGGGTTTGGAAAAGTCTATCTTGGAGTGATGGAGGATGGAACTAGGACTGCTATAAAAAGAGGAAATCCGAGCTCAGAGCAGGGCATAAATGAATTCCAGACAGAAATACAAATGCTGTCCAAGCTAAGGCATCGCCATCTTGTATCTCTTATTGGCTTCTCGGATGAACAATCTGAGATGATTCTTGTTTATGAATACATGGCTAATGGTCCATTTCGCGATCACCTCTATGGTTCAAACAAGCCTCCACTATCATGGAAACAACGGTTAGAGATTTGCATTGGTGCTGCTAGAGGCCTGCATTATCTTCACACTGGTGCGGCACAAGGCATTATTCACCGTGATGTAAAAACCACAAATATTCTTCTCGATGAGAACTTCGTCGCAAAAGTATCCGACTTTGGCCTTTCGAAGGATGCGCCGATGGAGCAGGGCCATGTAAGCACCGCAGTGAAGGGTAGCTTTGGATATCTTGATCCAGAGTATTTCAGGAGGCAACAACTCACTGAGAAATCTGATGTCTACTCTTTCGGAGTAGTACTCTTTGAGGTGTTATGCGCAAGGCCTGTGATAAACCCCAAGTTGCCTAGGGAACAAGTTAATTTGGCCGATTGGGCAATGCACTGGCACAGAAAGGGAATGATTGAGAAGATAATTGATCCTCACATTGCGGGGACAATCTCTCCGGAGTCACTGAAAAAATACGTAGAAGCTGCGGAGAAATGTTTAGCGGAACATGGTGTAGACAGACCCGGAATGGGAGATGTCCTGTGGAACTTGGAATATGCTCTGCAACTTCAAGAGGCTTCTTCACAGATTGATGCACCTGAAGATAAGAGTGCCTATCTCATTGTTTTAGAAAAGCCAAGTGATAAGAACTCTGCCTCTGACTCCGTTTCTGTCAACGACGACTCTGCAGTGACTGTGGGCTCTCCACTGCCTCATGCTTGCCAAATTCAGGGGAGGTAACACGTATTTCCACTGGAAAACAATCCCAGCAGTAAGATATTTCGGATTGGCAAAAGTTGACTTCCCTGAAATTGATCAAAGCTTCCAACTTTTCCATTAAATTTGATCAAATCGTACAACTTATTTTTCATTTTGTCAATGATACGAAATTTAGTGAGATGGTATCTTGCAAGTACCTTTAACCCTCCATCTCTTCCTTTCTTTTTTGATTGTTAGGAAATAAAACAATTTTTGGTAGGGTCAGAATAAAATTAATATTATAAATAAATAAATACAATTAGGAACACACGCCAATAATATTATATGATTCAACAAAACCGTCTATTTTGTATTTTCACATACTTTTCTTTCAAAATCAATCTAAAGTCCTTATACACTCATTTTCAACTCCTTCAAATACACTCTCAATATATCTAACTTCTTCATGCAAATGATTTGTAACTCATAACATGTCTTTAAGATAAATTTGAAGCTTAAATTATATAGACTATTTATAAGAAATTTTTAAGACGCTCAGAAGAAAATAAAAAAGACTTAAATTTCTTGACAATATTTTTGGCAATTCATGTTATAAATAATAATCTCATAACTATATGTAACCAAAACATTTTTTTTTACTTTTCAAAAAAAATTTAGAAATCTCTACTTTAACTTGAATGAAAATATGAAATTGATATAATTCCACTATTTTAAAATATTTCCATTAATAATACTTACTATGAAGTCATGAAATTTCATACTTACTATAAAATATGCTTATAATATTATAATAAGATATATTTTAAATCTACGTATTAGTTATAAATAAAATTTTTAAATTTTGTTTAATTAAAAAATTTGGCCCATTAATATGTGTACCGTGAGGGTGTAAGGAGAGTACTTTCTTTTTCTATATTACATTACCATCATCAATGTTAGATTAAGTGAGTTATTAGCCTATAGTTTTGATGGTAATAAAATATATTGTTATTAAGGAATTTAATTTTAGTGACATTAGTATATCAATTATAATGTAAATATGTCATATGTGAAAGATGAAATTCAACAAAAGGGCAAGTAAACAAAGAAGCTCGTTGAAATAAATTGAGTAATCAAATAACAAAAAATGGACAAAATGGAGCACATTTACAACTTAAGAAAGTTTTTAAGGTAACTCAAGTGAAGAATCAAGAATAAGGAAGAATCAAGTATATCAAGATTTAAACAAATTATTGTAATCTTTTTAATAGCTCTATCTTAGTCATTTCAAAGAACTAGAGGATTAATTATTGCATGATCATTTGTATATAAGGCCTAATATAAATCTTTTCATAATTAAAAGGTAAATTGTTTTGATCTCTAAAGAACTTTTGATATTCAAACTAACTTTGCAATTTTTTTGAAGTATTTCTTAATCAAGTTTTCATCAAATGGGTGTGTTTTATGTTTGAAAAGATTTGGGAGTTGAAAAGTTTGACTTAGAATTTGCAAAGGGTTCAACTAGCCTAAGGATTTAGATGGCTACCAGAAAAAGGAGAAAAGAATTAAATATTAGGTGATGTCTATTAGGCTAGGGGATATGTAAGCTTGAAAGTGAACATCTGGTTAGCTAAACATGCCACATTACTATTTGTTATAATGGATAGTTTGTGTGTCTAATAACCATTTTCATTTAGTTTTCAGTATAAATAGAGCATAAATGAGTTTTGAAAAGAACCTTTAGCATATTAGAGAGTTGTTAAAAACCTTAAGAGACTAAAGAGTGCATATTTACATGACATAACATATATAAGTCTTTATTTTTTAGAGTGAGTACAAAAAAGGGAGTTTTTGATTTATATGATTGTGTAATTATTACAATTAAAGAAATTATTTAAAGTACGCTTTTTGATGGTTTCTTTTGACCTTGAATAAGACTTGAAAAAAATAGATAATTGATTTTTTTGTCTTTTATTGAATCTTTTTTGTCACTCGATAGATAATTGGATAAACCAATATTTTATTTCCATATTTCAAAATAGAGTTAATCAATATGTTAACTAATCAATTATGATAAATTGGATCATATTTTTCAATTTTTCCTTTCATAATGGCTCGACGAATTTCTCTTCACCTATGACAAGGCAAGAAGTTTGTAAAGGTTTCTCCCTCACTTATGATAAAGAAGATGTTCTATGGAGGGCTACTCTTCACCCATTGAAGGATTAAGATATTAACTTCTAAGTGGAGCTTGTAAAATGGATGAAAGTTAAGGACTATTTGGCCAAATTGGTCAAATCATTACAAATTTATTTTATCTCTATTTCCCCACTCTTTTTTACAACTATGGTGTTTGTTATAATTTTTTGTATGAATTTTTCATAACCATACATTAAAATAATTAATTAATTCATTAGTTTACAAATATAGTAAAAAGTGAATAAACACAATTCATCTCCCTTCAAATGTCATCAAGGATTAACACTCATTTCATATTCATCTACAAATTTTCTCTTCTTTCGAATTTTTTGAAATAATGAAAATGTTTTCTCATGATTGGGATTTAATGTATTCTTAACATATTAGAGTGTCGTAATCAAACTATCATAGGCCTTAAGAAATGAAATAAGAACTAAAAATGCATTATCCCCTTCTTCAATATTGACATCAACTTTATGTAGTTAATGCATTGGACTTTTAAACATGTTAAGATGGTTTATAATCTTTTCGTCTACTCATCTCTTTTAATTGATATAAATGCCGTTCATATGTTGGACAAACTCTTAACTAGATAAACAACTTCCAACTTTTTTTAGATTGATATGGTGAATTTTCATTGATAATATTATTAATAACATTATATATCAAATAAAGTCAAATCGCACTAATACAATAAGCTTCTAACCCTTTTAACTACTTTCTTTGGTCATTTTTTCTTTTCCATTTTTTGCTATTAAAATTTTTTGGCAAGCTTTATTTAAGAAGAATATTGTTTACCCTTTACTTCTAAACAGTAATGATTTCACATTCATTAAGTTTTTTAAGAATAAAATTACCCACTAATATTGACGTGGTAACTATTTTAGCTAGTTGTGTCTTTAGCTCTAACAATATTTCTGAAGAAATTAAGTGCACAAAATAAATATTGGAAGCATTAAAATAAAATTATCACTAGATACAACCAACAAAAAAGGGATAATCTTTTTTTTTGTATTAACAAACCTAAAGCTTTTTTGTATCCACTTTAAAACTCTTAAAATGCACTCTCGTTATACTTCACTTTTTAATAAAAATATTTGTAATTTAAGAAGTTTTATTAACCATAATTTTGGGATCTAATGAGATAAATAACAAATTCATGAATAAAACCATCTCAAATAGATTTTTTAAATATTTATCATGTCTCATCAATTTTTAAGCATTCATTTAGTTAAAAACATAATAAATAGGTCATGCTTACTTTGTTTTATTCAAGTCACATGTTGTATAAATATCCTTTTTATTATGATTTTACAAATTGTATGTTGCATACAAAAAAAAACTAGTATATGCATTATATTTATGTAAACTCCCTTACCTTTCATTAAGCTTCAAAATTATATCTTTATCCAGATAGTTTGAATAAACAAACTAGCAAATATGTCTAAGTTTAGATTGAGCAACTTTCTTATTTGTTATGAAGATTAATTTACTATGTATCATTTTTCTATGTTAATATTTTGCAAATTAGGTTATAGGATATCTCATAACTATTCAATACTAGGTATCTTTTTTCTATGTCTCGGATAAATTTCAATTAATTATCTAGTAAGGAATGCTTTTTATTACATGAATATGTATTCTCTTAAACAATAATTAAACATGGCATGTTGCATATATTATATTACCATATTTGGTTAAAGTCAACTTATTTATTTATTTTTTATAAAATATATTATATTTAAAATCTTGGTATTTAGTTGATTTTGAGATACTGGCAAAAACTATCAAAAAATAGTAATAAAATATTCACAATTTCAATGTATTACAATACTAGCATGTATGTTAACTCTCTAGTTAACATTGAATCAAACTCACACTAACATCTTAATGATTTATTGCTTATTCTAGGATTAGTTGTAAAAGAAATCTAAAAATTTACTCAATTTTGATACTAAAATACTTTAACTTTTAGTTTGTGAAAAAAAATTGATGTTAATTTTTTATTAAACTGGATGACATGGAAAGTCATGTCAAATTTATATGTTTATCACTTGGTTGCCACATAATATAGTTATGCCATGTATGGAATTTATTATTTAATAATTTTAAAAAAATCAATTTATGAAAACTTAATTAGCCCTAAAAAATTTTACTCTTTATCGACATTCCTACGTCTTTTTTCCTAAATCTCAATTTTTCACTCAGGGGTTCTTTCCTTGCATGTTTATATGTTGTTTCTTTATGATGACCATTACTAACTTTCGATTTAACTTTTTTAGTTAACAAGTGAGAAACGATGTTGTAATGAGCAAAAAGACCAACATTATATTATAAATAAAAGGATCAAAATGTGAGATCTTGAATCCCTGATGAGCTCCCAAGATAATTCCTTTTTTACTTTTCTCACTTTCTTATTGCCCATTTCTACTTCAGAAAAATTAGAATCAATTTTGTATAATTGATATATTATATTGTTTTATTAGTTTATTTATGTGCTTTCATCCTTCTAATATAAAATGAGATTTCCAATTTTAGATACGTTTAGCTTGTCTTTTCAATTCAAATGCATTATAGCACACCCTTTCTAGTACAACTATTATGTAAGGCCTCCAAGTCTATTGTCCCTTGACAAAATGGAGATCAAATTGAAAGTACTATGCTCGAATGAACATTGGTTGAGGGTTGACTTTAAATCAAATCAAATCTAACTTTAACATTTTTAGCAATAAACCCTCAACGCTAAAGGTAAGAAAGAGTTATGTATTTTTAGAAATTAAATTGATTCATTCATCTAGGCCAAAAATATGCTTAGAAAAGCAGTCCAGGCTTCAAGCTCACAACAACATCCAGAAGCCCACACATGAAAATCGAATATCTTTACACATATCAACCATTGTTTCAATCTTTTGGTTATCGCGCAAGACACAGGTGATTACGTTCTCTTTTGTATGCTTCAAGTTGATTGGAGTTAGCAAGGTGCAACTTATGCTCCTGCGTTTGCACCATATGTTTCCTTTATAGTTTTATAAACTCAACTTCCTTTTCCTTTCTATTTGTGTTTGCATTGCTATCTACTTGCATATGGTGATGCCCTGTCTACTTCACCTTCTTGATGATGATTGATTGACATTTTGTAAGACTTACAAGCTAAAAATGTTTCCTTTCAATCAATTATTGTGTGTGCTCTCTTACTTTGTTGATATTACAATATTCTTCACATATAAGTCAAGCTTTGGTTATACATTATAGTCTTTTGGTGAACAATTAATTGTTCTTTTATGGTGTTACTAATTGTGATGATCAAAGTTTGTACATTTCAAAGTTCCTTCTTGAAGATTATGGATTCCTCTCTAGCCATATATTATAAACTGTGTTGCTTAGGATTAGCGTGGATATTATCTAGCTTACTTCCTCCTCTTTGTGATTCCTATTGCATCAAGATATTAAATCTTGCCAAGTTGAAGATGCAAACTAAGCATCACTCAATCTTTTAAGTTGTTCACAAAATCTGAATGAGTATTCACACTCAAAGAAAAGATGACTTAATGTCTCCTTTGCTTGTTTGCATAACACACACAAAGAAGTCACTTTAAGAAAATTTTCAATCTTGAGAGTGAGCTTAACTTTCCCCTGATAGCTAGCCATAAGGTAATTATGCTATATGGAAAGCATGCTTATGCTGTTAGAGAAATGCTTTAAAGGTAATTGCCTTTAGCATTTATTGTATAAATTTTATGATTAACAAAAAGACATTTTTGTTAATTTGATGTTCATGTTCTTTATGAATTGATAGTGATCTTAAATATAATTAATGAAGTCCTTGATACATTACATAGCATAAAGGAAATCATGATAAGATCATGATAATGAGATTCCTATCATGTGTAATTATGTTAGTGTCTAAATTATCCTTAGTCATAGGATTAACGAGACGGGACATTATTAATCTGGACATACTAACACATGTTATACTTTTTGATTAGATCAAGCAGTGGATCTCATAAGCTGTAAGCATGAGTTGTTTAGAGTTAACAAGTGGATGCTTGCTAAGAGTAGTAAGTACATTAGATAACTTGCCATGAGACAATCTACAAATAATATATTATAGTATCAATGATAGTCTCATTATAGCAATGGTGTAAATATCTCTAGACTTGAGGTACTCAAGGATATCTTAGATATTGATCATGTACTTCGACTCCATTTTTTGTTGTCTCTCAAAGACTGCTCATGGGGTGGTGACTGGGTACAGCTTGAGATGTTTGAAGGTAATTGAGTAGTCAATAAAGGATTCACCACTCCTGATAAGAGGAGATGATATCCACGATCTCTTGTCAGGGTTATTACTTGGGAATCTCTGGCTAGAGTGAAAATGTCATGAAAATAGTCTTCAGTGACATATCCAATTGAGTAATGAGCCTCGAGGACAAGAACTAACATCACTTGGGCTAGATGTGACATAGTTAGTCTAGTAGGCGTTGACACTTTAACTGTTAGAACCCGATCTTTTAGTGGATTTTGAATTATAAAATAGCATTAAGTGAGGATTTTGTGGTGAATTAGTCAAGTGCAAAGAAAAAGACAATTTATGAATGTGAATGATTGTGTTTAATGTTCTACTTGAGCAAGGTTAGTTTAAACAAATTGCAACAATGAGATGTTTAGATTAATGCATGAAATGAGTGTTTTTGTATATGTATTGTGTTATAGATGTTATTGTGCTTTAAGAAAATTGATGAGAAAAAAATTGATTGATTTTGATGACTTTGAGATTTGAGTAGAATTGTATGGGTTATGACAGTCAAAATGAATGAGTTGATTGAAATGGAAGTTGAAAAGCAAGAAATAAATAGTGAAAGTGTGAGAATTTGGAGAATTAAGAAAGTCTGACTTTTTGGGATGAATAGTAGTAGGGTTGACTTTTTGACTAGAAATTTTTGTGAATTTTTCTGGGTTGGGCTGAATTTGAGAAAATAATCTTCATAAAACTTGTAGATTATGTTGAGAGCTTTCTATCGTCATAAAGTATAATATTTTTTGATATCGGGATTGAAAGTTATGATCATTCGAATTTAAGTGTATTTTGCTTTGTGTTTGGAAAATGCTCATAGTGTAACACCCAAATACCCCCTGGGAGGATACATGGATGCCACCCAAAACAAAACAGACAAAACCAAACATAATACTGATATTTATTTTATGTAGTAACTCAAACCCACACACATATATTACATATTGTAAATCTCAGAGCAGAAATTCAAAAAATATTTACAGGCCAGAAATTCAAAGAATATTTACAGGCCTAAACAAATCAAACAAAATACATTTCCGCACAACATAAAACTCAGACGCTTTTGGCCACTACGGTTGACTTGTCCCAGTCTTTAATCTCTTAGCTCCGAACCTACACGGGGCAAATCCACCGTGCTAAGCTTATAGCT
>JANTNU010000006.1:29188724-29204389 GCA_024752395.1 Erythroxylum havanense
TGAAATTTTTGAATGAAATTGTGTTAAATGTGACATGACATGAAAACAGAATTTTCGAAGTGTGCCTTCGGGCAAATATGATTTTCGAACATGAACATGTCCGTTATGTGGGTTTGGTTAGGTCCCCTCCGTATGAGTCAATGTATTGGTCTCCCTTTGATATCCTTTTCCTGCCTGCCTGCTAGTGGCATAAGAGCTCCGATTACGGACTCCCCTCTGTTTAAGGCTGCACATAACCGCTATGCGAGAATGTGCAGTACGTTCCGTTTGGACTAACCCAAACCATTTTGTTGTGTTATGTGATTTTTGCTTTGTTATGATGTGATGCATTTAGGTTTTTGATTTATTTATACATTGTGAAAATTTTTGAAATTACGAGGAATGAGGATTTGAGATTTTCAACCGTGAAGGTTTTGGAAATGGTGTATGAAAGATTTGAATGATTTGAAAAGTGTGAAAATGAGTTTTTGAATAAATTTTCGAACGTAAAATGGCTAAAGAGCAAACTGTTTGAAAATTGATTTTCTGCTTATGTTTCAATTTGTAAATATGTTATCCACGAGCTATTTCAGCTCACCCCCCTTCTCATCCCCATCTCCAGGTTTTTGAGCAGGAGATCGGATGGAAGTCGATCAAGATATTAGTTCGATCTTTGCTTGTCTTTGGTATTATGTGTAAAGTTTGATTTTAGTATTGGCTTTGTGTATGGCTTGGAAAGCCACATAAAACTTTGTAGTGTATTCCTTTCGGAATGTAATTAAATGCTGAAAGTGAGTATGGATTTGAGTTTGTAAATGATTATGGAATTGGTTTATGTAAATAAATGATGGTTAGTTTATATGAATGTGAAAGTGGATTATGATTTGTTTATAAATTACATATTGATTTTGGATGATGATTGATAAGATGAAGTATGATTGTGACTTGATTATGAGGATTATAGAAGTTCTTGAGTTATGATTGTTGAGATTGTTATGGTGTTTTGGATACCGGACAGGGGGTCCGATGATTCTGGTTATTGTGTGAGAATTATAGAAGTGCGTTTTATCCGTTGCAGATTTTTGGGCTGTTCTAAATACAGCCGTTATGCTGCCCGATTTTCGTTAAAATCGGTGTTACGACAAAGGTAGCAAAAGAATTAGAATAAGTGTTTAGCTAAAAAAAATGGAAATTTGGGTTTGTTTGTATGTATAAGAAATTTGTATGATTTGAGAATGTGTTTGAGGATAATTTCCAAGAAAAAGGACATTGTATGAATTTTGCATGAAGTTTGAATAAAGAAAGGGATAAGAATAAGAAAAAAAGAAAAAAAAATTATACCGGGTTTTCGGATTGGATTAGTTTTAGGTTTCCAACGCGATCGTTTTCTCCGATGTATGTTTTTCGAATGTCGGATATGATTCCATTCAATTACTTCGTTTGTTTTGGTTTCGCTTACTTTATTCGCTTTCGTTTCGCCTTCGTTCTTTTATTCGATCCGTATTTTGTTATTCGTTTTAGCTATTTGCCGCCTCGTTCGTCGTACCCGTTTCTGTTTTCCGGTTGGGATCTGGGTCCCAGATCGGGTCCCAACAGTCTCTCTACAAATGCGACAAACAAACTAAAAAATAACATAATTTTTTTTGTTTTATTGGAGGTTACCAAGTATGTTACCAATAGCTGATGGTAAACAACGTGTTGGAGTAGATGTTGGGAAAGGTGAGGCAACCAAAGAAGCTGGTGGCATACGAGAGGAAGTCCCAAGAATCATTGAAGAAGAAGAAGTTTCAGGTCGAAGAAGAAGAGGTTGTAGTGAACGGACGTGATATTTGGTTGCGTAGCTGAATTAAAAATAATGAACGATTAAGTCAGTTTAAGGGATTTGAGTTTTAGTCACAGGTACGACTTATTAAGTCACACCCGTTATTTGTATAATTTTTAAAAAAATTTATCTTTATATTTTTAACTATATACTTAAAATATTCCAATCAACTTTTACTAAACAATTTTATCTTTTCTCTATATAAGTATCTCATCCATTTATCTTTTTAATTCCTTTGTTACTATACGTTTCTAAATTTTTTTAAATTATTAATTTTAACTTACTTATTTTATTAATTCATTCTAAATATTTCAACTATTATATTTTTTCCTCTTTTTTTTGATAAAATTTTATCCACAATCACACCACAAAATTTTAAATCATGTATCATGTATAAATACTCTTTAATTTTAAATTATGTGATAAATGAATGTTGTGTAATTTAAAATTGTGTGGTGTTATTGTACATAAATACTCTTTAATTTTAAATTATATTATAGTAATATGATTATTACTACACATTTGTGCAGTATCTTTCCACTACTTACCGTATAATCGGAAGCATCTTTAATTTTTTTTATAAAAAAGAGTTGTAATTGCGTGTTTATGCGAGAAAAGAAGGGCGGGCGAGTATAAGAAGGTTGGGAACAATTTAAGCATATACAACAATTTTATAGTAAACTAAATAGTACTTGCTTGCTCCTTTTTTATATATTAATTATCTCTAGGAAATAAGAATCTTAAACAATTGTTGTGATGTGTGTATTAATCATTAACATGACGTGGCCGTTTCTATATCTCTAACCCTAAACTATCCAAATTCCGAATCCGCAAAGCCACGTCTCCATTTCCATTGCATCACCCTTCTTTCCCATGGCGCACGTTAGACACACTCAGTACCCAAAGAAAAACGTGTTTTTTTTTAATTATTACAAAAAGTTCAAAAAGTAATACTACTCTTTTAGTTTTAGCTTAACAGATTGGAAGATAATGAAAAGAGTGTTTAGAGATGACGTGAAAGCGGAAATATAAGAATTATTGGGGCGGTGCTACGGTGGCTCCGATTGAAGAGGGGTTTGGGGAATTGACCTTTTTTGCTAACACGCGCCCTTCCCCCTTTTTACTCTCCCCGGTGATCTAAATCCTGCCGCTGGATTTGCTCCCCATCTTCCCATCGATCTTGACCGTCTGATATACCGACTAAAGCGGCTTTTCCTTGTAGGGACGTAGCTAGCTCAAATGGGGTGTTAAATATGGAAACTTTGGTGTTTGTATGAGCTTCTTTCTCAGTTTCTAGGAATTTTATTGATCCAAAATTCCAAATCGTAATTAAAATCTGTGTATTAGGTGAAAGGGGCTGCTTTTCTTTATATATATATATATATATAATGGAAGTTCTCTAGTATTTGTCTTTGTTTCGGGAGTTTGTGTGATTCTTGGTTTTGCTGGGGAGTGAAAGAAGTTGTGTTCTTTTATGGTATTGGGTGAGAATGGAGGGGAAGGAGAATAATTTAAACAAGGAGGGGGGTGGAGGTAACAGCAAAGGTGGAGATGGGTTCATAGATAGAAGCAAAGTGAGGATTTTGCTTTGTGATAATGATTCCAAGAGCTCCGAGGAGGTTTTCACTCTCCTTTTGAAATGCTCCTATCAGGGTACTTTTAATTTTCCTGAATTTATATGACGGCTTTCCATTTGTTTTCTCTTTTTGCCCTTTTCTTGTTGAAGATCTAATTGTTTTTTATTATTTTTTTGGAATGAACCAGTATGGATTTGGATAGAACGTGCTTGAATCAGCTCATTAGTTGTCTTGAATTTCTTTAGGACTACACCGAATGATTTGCTATGGAATAGATGTCTCAGAGTTGTGGAATTTTCACCCATAGAGACTGTAAACTCACTTATGTCAGTCAAAACAGAACTGGTTCCTGGTTCCTGGTTCTATGGAGTTTCTTTTCTCTTGTTTGAATGGTTGATTGAGAATCTAGAGAATTGGGACATTGACTTCTATTTTCATGAATCCATTTTTTGAAGATATGGCAATAAATTTTAGCTCAGTGCTGATAAGATGAGTCTTTTATGTGTTAATGATGTAAACAGCACACAAAATTGAGTGCAAGAGCACTTAAACTCAATTTTCTAAAACATTAGTATAAAAGCCTACGATGAATTTTCCCTTAAGAAGTTGAGTTATTTCAATTATTTGATTAAGAAGTTAAATTTTTGTTTCATATGCTTGGACTTAGTTAGTCTTATTGGTGCTTTCCAAACTTGCATTAGTTTATCGCATGCTTGGGTGCAATTAATACATCCCTGGATCGGCTACACTTGTTTATGTTGCAGAAAACTTTAAAGAATCTGTTTTGTTTGAACTACTGCAAAACTTTCTTAAATAATGAGGAGTCTCTTTCTGCATCTGGTTCCAATCTTTGTCACTTTTGAAATGCTTTATAATTTAGTAGCTTGACACGTGTGCTTTGCGTTTTCCAAATGATCCTATGCTGCCTTGACTACACAGTTACATCAGTGCGATCAGCTAGGCAAGTAATTGATGCACTAAATGCTGAGGGAACTGATATTGATATCATACTTGCGGAAGTTGACCTTCCAATGACAAAAGGCATGAAAATGTTGAAGTACATAACTAGGGATAAAGATCTTCGACGCATTCCTGTCATTAGTAAGCTTATTATGTTAGATCTGCTTTTGATCTTTATTGTTGCAATTATTTTTCCAAATCCCAATATTAACATGTTTTTCCTTTAACAAGTGATGTCGGCACAGGATGAGGTTTCAGTAGTTGTCAAGTGCTTGAGGTTAGGGGCAGCGGACTATCTTGTGAAGCCATTACGTACTAATGAACTACTCAATATATGGACACACATGTGGAGAAGGCGGCGGATGGTTTGGTTTACTTTTGCTTACATTGTTCTTGGTCTTTTTATTATTCTCTCTCTATCTTCCTCTTTCGCTTGCTCTTCACCCAACCTTAGATCAAGGGAATATGATGGTCTGACATTTGTCACTTTTTATGTGGTTTTCATAGAGAATAATGTAATATATTTCATGGTCTATAGGCATACTTTGCATGTGCTCCACTCGGAATATAGTGTTATCAACATAAGATTCCATAAATAGCAACATGGGTTTGCATGGTATAAATAAGGGGGTTATCAATATTTTGTTCAGAAGCATGCGTCACTGGCTAGTGCTCTAAGCTTGATTCTCATATTCTTTTTGTAAATCTTCAGCATAACTGATTGAAAAATGGAAGCATTATCCCGTGACATGGAATGTTCGATCACAAGAATTAGGGTAGTATGGTTTCATCTACTAACAACAACCTGTATGTCTCATGCATAAATCTTCAAGGCAACAGTCTTTGTAATTCTATTTTTTCTTTTTTTTTTTGTAGTTATCAACTTAAATTATTATGTATATGAACAAATAAGGAGGTATTTTTATGTCTTTGCGCTTGCAGCTTGGATTTGTGGAGAAGAACATCCTGAACTGTGATTTTGATCTGGTGTTATCAGATCCTAGTGATGCCAACACAAACAGTACTACCCTATTCTCTGATGATACAGATGACAAGTCTCGGAGGAGCACAAATCCAGAAATGGGGGTGTCAGCTCATCAGGAAGATGAGGTTAGTAGATTATGGACTTGAATATAGCATAATGGCACGTAGTTACTTGTGGTGGAATAGCACACTTCTGTATCTACATCTTACTGCATCCTACATTTCAAATTTGGTATTATTGAAGCAAACGTTGGGCAAGAGGAGTGATGGACTACTCCTGAAGATATTATTTGAGCTGATTTTGGGGCCATGATTCTTTAACAATATGTTTGCACGTGTCAACCTTAAATGATGTAGAGATAATATTTAAACAATGTATGATTGGTATTCCTGACAGCATTTCGATCCTAAATTCTGAAATTGGCATTCTCGTTTCTGTTTTAATTACACTTTTGGATACTTTTTTGTGTGAAGTAGTTTATCTCTTTGTTGTTCTGGTGAGCCCCACTCGATGTTACTGAGAGTCATTTATATCTTTATGAGATTGATGAGAAATGAAATTGCAAGACAATTTTATTGTTTCTGCACATGGTTCATGGTCAAATTGTAAAATGTACTTGTTCTTTGGCAACTTATGCTTGGAAGTTAACATAAGAAACTAATAGAAATGTAGGAGGCATGAATTATCTTTTCTGTAATTTCTTTCTAGTCAAGAGTCATCAATGATTCTCTGTGCTTTCTGTTACATGGACAAGGCAGAAGCAAGGAAATTTTGCAAAATGGCTTATTTTCCTTTTTGGACTACCTGTCATGTGCAGAGTTCATTGGGTTGAATTAGGATTTCATTCCCAACAGCTTGCCATGCATTCTGAAACGCTTTAATGAATTTTCAAGTATTCTATTAATGTAAAAGTTGATTCTGTGTCTCAGTCTGCTGTTGTTGCTGTTGAACTTCCACCAAGTCGTGCGCAGGAGTATCGACCTGATGTGCCAGCAATCAGCGACCACAGAGCAGGTGACTAACTACAGAATCGTCCAACTGCTACTTATCCAATGTTATGTTTGGTATTGACTTTGTTTGGTTCCACTGGTGATTTGCTATCAGGGATAGCATACAGAAGAAATAGAGGTAACCAAGTATTTGGTGAACCTAATTAGGGAATGACTTGTTAATCTTCAGGTGTTCATTCAAGATCACAAGCATGCTTGTTCATCACAATTTACGTCTATGTCTTTGAGGTCATTTTGTGAAAATGGTGAAAGGGTTATGCTACAATCTTGCTTAGGCATTTTTCAGTTGTTACTTCAAATTTCATTCAAGCATACCTCTGGGTCCCATTAGCTATTGTCTTAGAATTTTAAAGTGGCAAATTGTAAATTTCAGATTTGTTGTGCAGGACATGTATCTTCTGGTCCAAAAAAGAGTGAATTGAAGATTGGAGAGTCATCTGCCTTTTTTACTTACGTTAGATCAAGCACCACCAAGAATGATTCCCTTGTGTCTGTTCCCACCGAGGACAAAATCCCTCAAACTTTGAGAATGGAAGATAAAATGCATGGTCAGCCGGTGACTAGTGGTAGTCAGTTACATGAAAAGGGAGAAGCATGGGAGAGCTATTCTCAAGATGACTTCCGTAGCAGTTCCAGTATCCCAGATTCCCTTTCTCTTGAGAGATCTTGCACCCCACCTTTATCAAGAGAATTTCCTGAAAGTAATTTCAAGGAAGAAAATCTTCCTCAGGTGCTCATGCATCCAAGGAATGAATCTCCAGTTGATGCTTCAGGTTTATCTACACAAAATGTCTATCCGTATTACATGTCCGGGGTTATGAATCAAGTCATAATGCCATCATCAGCGCAACTATATCAGAAGAACTTGCATGAGCTGCAAAGTCATGCTACTTCAGTCATTCTTCCTCAATACAATCATCTTCAGCAATGCCCCCCTCATATGAATGGGATGGCCTCATTCCCGTATTACCCTGTTGGCATATGCTTACAACCTGGTCAAATGTCTAGTTCTCCTTCATGGCCATCTTTTGGAAGTACGTCATCCTCTGATGCAAAACTGAATAACGTAGATAGAAGAGAGGCAGCGCTAATCAAGTTCAGACAGAAAAAGAAGGAGCGCTGCTTTGATAAGAAGATTAGGTATGTTAATAGAAAAAAATTAGCTGAAAGAAGGCCACGCGTTCGAGGACAGTTTGTGAGGAAGTTAAACAGTGCGAATGTGGATCTTAATGGGCAACCAACCCCTACTGACTATGAATATTATGAAGAGGATGATGAGGAAGAGCTTGCATCTAGGGATTCTTCCCCCGAGGAAGATCCCTCGGGATCATAGGTTCTTGTTTCTGATTAACAAGGTACCCTATATTTTGTAGATAGTCCATGCAGTTATTATGGTTTTCTTCTGCAAGCGCTCAAATGAAGTTTCCCTGGTGCATATGGATGAAAAATGACAATGCTTTACTTTTCCTGCGAGGGATTGGTTTGGATCATATTGCAAAAAAGGCGGGAACTCTAACCTGAGCACCCTGGTTGATGCTTAAACTGCAAAATTGTTGAACTTAGAGTTGACGGTGGTAAGGATTGCTGGGAGTCTTTAAGATGAGCCATGCCATCTCGAGGTTGTGCTTTGCTAGGAGAGAGCAAGCTTTATCCATGGCATATCCCTGTGGTTCACTCCGTAAAAGGATGGACTGCTTCTTGAAACATCAAAGGGAAAGTCTTTAAGAGTGTTGATGTTCCATAAGGAGGGTAGTATTTTGAATCTTATAATGCAATTGAAAATGTTTGAACACTGTTAGAAGAGTTCCAACAGTGCAGATTGGCCGTAGCCTATACTGATTTCAAAGCAACCTAACCTTCTACCTTCATGTAACTGTTTCTCTCTCTGACGTTTGTTTGTTTTCTGGAGCCGTAAATCTTTGATGTCCTGTAACGAAGTTATGCAGAAACCAGCATTTTCTGTGTGATGAGAGTTGATGTTAACATTCGATCAGTTCATCTAATAATAGTGACCAACGCAGGCTCTGGAAAAGCTTGCTTGAATGCATGTTATATACTTAAACACGCAATTGCAAATTAACGGTGGTGGTAGTATTGAATTCACAGGTTTTGTCTCATTTTATCCCGTAGCACTGGTGCATGTCTTTTAAGCTGAAGTGCTCAATTGGCATTGTTCGGTAATTTTGTCTTCTGATTTATGAGAAGATGTATAAAAAACGTTTGAGACTTATATAAGACTTATATAAATAAACGATTGAGATTTATTAGATATAATAAGGCACTATAATATTAGACAAGAGATTTGGACTCTTTATGCAAACGAGAAAAAAAGAAATTTACTATTAAAAAAAGAAAGGATATCACGAGTGCAACCGTTGCGCAAACTGACTTGCAAATCACACTACTCCAATTAGTGTGACATACCTCTCATCGCAACACTCATTGGGTGCCATTTTCTCCTCCTTGAGAATACCTGGGGATCTCGCTCCCTGGCATTATGTTGTAACTTTGTTCTCTTTTTTCCTTATTTATGAAAAAAAAAGGAAAGGACATACAGAAATTTTACTAGGCAGCGTTTTGCTTAAATAAATATCCGAGAAACTTCTCTCATCACTCATCACGGATAATCAATTTTTCTGCCACTATCCGGACCCCAGCACTCTCCATGTAGTCGTATGTATCGAGGGTAACGTATGCATCCACAAACGAATCTGCTTTGAACAGATTAATAAGCTCTGCGATGTCGGAGTCAGAGTTGGTGAACACAGGCTCTTGTATGGTTCCACCAGGACCTATCTTTTGAATCTTTGTCACAACCATAGAGCCACTCATACCAGTTGCTCTTGCGGGCATGCTGTGAGAAGAAGGCAGTGAAAGATTAAGTGAATCTACAGTACACGAAAGCTACATAGGGGACAAGTTTGCACTCGTAAAGCTAAGGGTTTGTATGCTAAAATTGAAAGAAGATAATCTAACCGCAATCTCGCCGTAGGATTACGGCCGTAAGTTTTCACCATAGACTTCCATTCTGAGATGCTACCTGATTTCTGAAAAACTTCGTATGCAACACGATCACATTCATCCAGGACTCTGCGTAAGATTGGGGATGTATCGATCACAAAAGTCAGCAATAGCCTCCCATAATCATGTTGTGGTGGTTTTAGTCCATATCGGACCCTCAAACGAGGGCAAAAAAGCTTCAAAGCAATGTCTTTGTGCATCAATATCATTTTTTGACCCGGATAAGAAAATTGCTGGCCGGATGCTCTAATAGAACTAACTGACACTTCATCAGGGTATAAAAATCTATCTGAAAGAGTGCAATCTGCCAGCAGGTTAGCTGGGGGATTCAATTCCTGCAGAAATCGCAACCTAATGTAATTGTGCGGTATATCATGCATCATGCATCGGAAAAAAAAAAGATGACGGAACATTGGAAATTAGTCAGGGCCTGATTATCTCCGAGGAGTGCGTTTACTCCAGCATAATCGTATGTCAAAGACAAGGATTGAAAACTTACCAACCATAATAATGCAGCAAAATGCTTGAACACTTCAAGGTTAGTAATAGCGTCCTCCAAACTCCTAATGAAGCAGAAGACACAGAATCATCATTATAACTCACCGGAGTTCTCATATAGAGGCCTTTGGAATTAATTATACCTATCTTTCGGCTTCCCCAGCCCAAAGTAGGCTGCAATAGTCCCCAGCTGCAAATACAAGAAAACAAAAACACAACAACATCACTCAGAAGTTTCTCCATTACCTTAATGTTTCTCCATGAACATGCTGTAGCGTAATTACCTTAATGTCACCACCAGCTATGTTTCCAAACCTTTCTTTCCACAACTGCAGTGTATCAATGTACCCCTTGGCCTCCGGTGGGGACTCGCCTATCTCCGCAAACGCGTCCTTTATGCGGGGGCAACCAAACCCCAGTATGTTGTGTCCCGCCCAGATCCTCTCTTCATGAAAAACAAAGATTTTAAAACAAACAGTTGCGACATAATCTACCATTATACGCTTATAAAAGCTCAACAATCTTTGTTAGATCAAAGTTTTGTACTGGGTGATTTGAAGTTGACGCTTACAGTATAAATTGTCATTATATATAACATAACTATTTTTCCTATATTGTACAAACTATGCTACTGATGCCAATTATTTGTTGTATACTAAGTGCGAAAAATTCAAACTTTCTATCTAGTGATGCTCGAGAATAAATCATTTGTTGATAGCAACTGACCGTGGAGGAGTTCGTGGACTGTGCCAGCAATTTCTGAGAAGAGAGGAGCGGATGCAACGGCCATAGGAGTGATGTCGTCGGAGGCAGGTCTTACCAGGGTGGCGTATTTGCCTCGTAAGTTCAACGTCCTCCTGCAGACTACAACTGCTCCAAACTCAACAATGGGAGAGCTGGTGGTCTGGTCTCTAGCACGTGAATCGAGGAACGCTGTTTTCAAGTCAAAGAACACGATATCCGGCCACTCCTCACTCGGATTATCCACCATCATCATGGTTGCTGTAGTCATCTTGCTTCTTCATCCAAAATGGTTCTTAGAGGAGTAATTATATAGCTGAAATTAACCAAAAAGCGCCTAAACATGACCTTCCAATAACATTCAACTGCTTCTTAGAGTAGGAAACAAAAGAAGGAACGTACAGAACTTCTTTTAGGGACGATAGCTTAACGACCAAGAACCAATGAATTATGTGATCAAACGAATTTGAACCCCACTAAGTAGATGCTCACTTGCTTTTTTAAAGTGATGAAACATTAAAAAACAAATTTATAATTTTGTATTATAATAGATAAATTAGCAATTTACCGAGTAAACATCTTTTTATCTATTATAATAGGTAAATCTTCTCAGTTCTTACCAAGCTTCAATTTATCATCTTTTTCTTGCATAATCAATTCAAAAATAAAAAAGAAATACAGTTGTGAAATAGCTTTCAAGTTTCAACTCATTATGTTTTAGACAAGAAGTCATCTAATAAATCATTCATATAAATATTGTCGTTTCTCTCTTTATAGAATTTATATATTAATATTTTATTTTTCTAATAAATTAATTTACTTAGACGTATTTTCCAAGTCTTTAGTATGTTGAAATTGACTTAGTGATCATGGATTTGAGTAGGGACTATCATGCGTTGTTACTTTATGTATTTTTCATGGTGCTGAGTTACCCTATAACCTAGCTTGGTGTGGGTTATTTGCATATATACTTTAATTTTCGTTAATTTTGGTTTGGAAAGGAAATTAACACTATATTAATATTAATATGAGGAAATTGTAAAGTTATGGGACAAATTAGCAACACGGGACGTATTGAACCAAATTAAAATAAATTACTAATTGATCATAAAGTACGAATTTTGATTTTGATAATAAATACATTATATAAGTATTGCACAAGTTTCAAAAACAATGTTATTCAGATAAAGTGTAAGAAAAGATGCAGAGATTAACTCCTAAGCAGTTGCCGTGGGTAACATGAGAATCAGTGAACTCCGGTATAATGGAGAGGCTTAGGGTGAGGAGGACCTTTATTACTAGCCGTGTCTTCGACTTTTTTAAATTCTTGTTCACAAACTTAGAAGTATTAACCAAAGAATGCAAAAAACTAGCTTTGTAGTTTTTTGTGAACAATAATTTAATATCAAGGCATTTTAAAGAGCTTAATAACGTAGAATATGTGTAACTTAAAAACAGATAAAATTAAAGATACTGCATCTAAATATACCCTTAGTATCAGAGATGTAGTTGACTCATGACTTTCTTTTTTTTTTTTTTTCCAAATACACAGAGGAAACAAACACACTAGCTAATACAAGGCTCTAGAATACAGTGCCCCGTGTTCATCGCGCTGCAGCAACTCCAGAACGCCTATCGGGGGCTCGCGAAGAAAATGGACCCTGAAGAAACGCAACAACTGCCAGTCTGTCAGCGCACTGATTCCCTTCGCGGTAGATATGCTGAAGGTAGACCTCCCAAGGCTAGTTAAGGAGCCGTCGAATACCTGTCACCAAAAATTGGTACTCAGTCAGAACAGTAGTGGAAGAGGAGAGGATATTAATTACCTCAAGCGAGTCAGTTTCGACCACAATATGCCAAAAGCCCATGTTCCAAGCTAGTTGAAATCCGGAGTAGACTCTCCAAAGTTTTGCAGTCAACGGTGAACCCCGGCCCAGATTCTGCTAAAATCCGACACACCACTTGCCCCGACAATCTCATATTAAACCCCCAGCAGTGGCCAGTAAACCCCCTTGCTGTACGGCGCCATTCGAATTCAGTTTCACCCACCCCAGTTCTGGTCTAGCCTAGCCCACCAAACTGCCAACCGATAACCCCGAATCTGGGAAGACGCATCCTTCTGTAGCCCGAGCGCGTGTAATCCAATCCACGTAAGCCATAATGATCCACGATCCCTCCGTTGGCCAGGTGAAATCCGTATAAAAAATGTTGCTGTTTCGCCATTTCCAAAGGTACCAGCAAGCAGCTCCAAAAATGGTGGGCCAGGCAACCTGCTGGGTGGCTGTGGATCGCTGAAGATTAGACAGCAGCCACGTCTCCTCATCCTGAGAGAAGAAACCAAAACCTAGGACCTTTGGAGAAAACTGCCTCCACAGAGCGCGCACGCACGCACAATCCTTGACTACGTGAATTGAAGTCTCGACTTGGCCACATGCTGGACAGCCGTCAGCCATGGCAATATGACGAGTAACTCTCTGCTGATTGGTCAGCAGTTTCCCTTTGGCAAGAAGCCATAGAAACGCCCGGATCCGCTGGGGTCCAGCCCACTCCTATATAGTCTCCCAGAGTTTGTGATGAGGGTCTGAGGAGCGGCCTTCAAGGAGGTCATACGCAAACGCCACAGTGAACCACCCATGTGTAGTCAACCCCCACGTAAGATTGTCGACCGCTTCGCCTTCAACAAACGACCGCATAGCCTCAAGCTCCGCACATATCGAAGAAGGAAGGTAGGCTTGGAACAAATGCCAAAGCCATTGTCCCCCTTCATTGGTAAAATTCGCGACCGTAGCATGAAGAATCCGGTCGGGAATGGTAGCGGAAGCCACTAGGACTAAAGGTCCCCATCCTGGAACCCAATTATCCAACCAAAAGAGGACACGCCGACCATCCCCCAAAGTCCATTTACACCCTTGCCTGACGACCTACCAAGAAGCAGCAATCCCCCTCCAAACAGCGGAAGCCCCTGCCCTATCTATCGTGCACGAAAGATGATGAGTGTTAAGGCGATATTTGGCACGAAGAATTTCAACCCAGAGGACATGAGGCTGAGTAAGCAAAGCCCAGCCTAACTTTGGCAGTAAAGCGTCGTTTATGGATTGGATGCGTTTAATACCCAGACCGCCGGCAGCTTTAGGCTGGCAAACAGAGTCCCAATTCACTAGATGCAGTTTCCGAGAGATGTTTGTAGAAACCTAAATAAAATCACGCTTGATCTTCTCCAAATCGTTGCACAACTGACGAGGGAGGCGAACCGTCTGCATCGTAAAAATCGGAAGCGAGGAAATAACCGATTGGGTCAAGGTGACTCGTCCTGCGAGAGACAGCAAACGGGTGCGCCACCCAGCTATTTTTTGTTGAACCTTATCCAGAATGTACTGGTACGTCTGTCTAGTCGTGCGCTCATGGAGCAGTGGAACACATAACTATCGTTCAAGATTAGTCGTACAAGGCACCTAGAGGATCTGGCTTAGTCGTTTGGTAATGTCTCGAGGAACATTCTTAGAAAAGTAGATACGAGTTTTGGCCTGAATAATTTGTTGACCAGAGGCTGCACAAAAGATCTCCAATGTACGAGCTAACACCCGCGTCTGCTCCTCAGTCGCTTCAGCAAAAAGGACAAGATCATCAGCAAAGAAGAGATGAGAGATCAGGCGGCCTGAGTGACTCAGTTTGATAGGTTTCCAACTCCTAGGCTCCACCTCCTGCGTGATCAGATGACCAAGCTGCTCGATGCAAAGCACAAAAAGATACGGAGAGAGTAGATCCCCCTGCCTAATGATAAATAGCCGAATTAACCGATTAGGGAACCCAATATCCGTTAACGTATCTTGAATAAAAGCCCAACGGAGACGGTCGTAGGCTTTGTCTAAATCCACCTTAATAGCCATGTAGCCCGTCCTATTAGTCTTTTTTCGCATAGAGTGAATAAGCTCTTGGGCGATTATAATATTGTCTATGATGTGTCGGCCTGGTATAATACTACACTGAGTAGGCCGCACGAGGTGGGCTATGTTCCCTTTCAGTCGATTAACGATGATTTTAGAGACAACTTTGTACAACACCGTACAGAGGCTAATATGTCGGAAGTGGGAAAGCTGAGAAGGGGAAGGGAGTTTGGGAATGAGGACCAGAAGAGTCTGATTCAATGCCTCCTCCCATCGCTCCAGCCGGAACACCTGTTGGATAAAATCCACCACAGTACGCCCAACACGCTCCCATTGATGTTGAAAGAAAAGCGCATTGAACCCATCTACTCCCGGATCTTTGTTAGGGTTCAGAGCAAAAATCGCCTGTTTGACTTCATTCGTCCGGACAGGGAGATCAAGTCCCTGGACTTGAATTACGGACAGCGGGAGGAAGGCTTCGGCAATAGGGAAGTGCGAGGGCGACCTGATGTCATCTGTGTAAAGCTGAACAAAGAAGTCTCTAGTTGAACTGTGCATAGCCTCTGGATCCGTAATACTGTTTCCAGTCGAGTCTATCAGTCGGAGAATCTGTAACTTCTTTCGTTTGGAAAGGGTGAGATTGTGATAGTACTTGGTGTTACGGTCACTGTAGCACCCCTTACCTCAGGGTACACACCGGGATACCCGAAGGTCATTCCGATACATATCCTACGATAAGGGCAAGCTACAATCGATCACTGCATTCTCTTCATATGACATGGTAACATAATTCACTTAAAGCATCATAAGAAAATCACCATATTTTAAAACCAACTTTTTCCTCATTGCATTTCACAAAATCGAAATCTACATTGTCTGTCAACATTATCCATATGTACATCATTAGAAACCTAATACAATAGTGCTACATGAACGAGGAAAGTGCATCAAAGTAATCTAAACCACCCAAAAGAACCCCAGCTTGAAGTAAATCACACGTTAATATATTGAACAATAATATGAACAAGATACACAAGAAGGGGGGGGGGTTGAATTGTGAAAATCTTTTCGTTAACCTCTTAAAAACAATTACTTGTTCTTTCAAAGACTTATCGTAAATCAATTCGTAACTTAGTTTGAAAACTTTGTTAATTTTGAAAACTACGATATAAGTAATATGAGAGTAAA
>JANTNU010000006.1:29388511-29398837 GCA_024752395.1 Erythroxylum havanense
ATTAAAGCTGCAAAGTACATGTAAGTAAGCTTTGGTGTTAACCAACTTGGCAGAGAGTTCTTGGTAATTCCAAGGTATAGTCACGGGGTCACCACTGAATCGTGCTTTGAGGCTCACTGTTCAAACACTATCCTGCTATCAAAATAGTCCTGCTTCCTAAACGCTTAGCTCCTTTGAGGAGGAAAGTGTTTAAAAATTGCGAGGGGCCGAAAGCAAGGTAGGAATGGAATAGTCCTTTAAGTAAAGTGATATTTCTTTTTTATATATACTTTACTTTTTTCTTAGAGTTAGTTTAGTATCTCATTCTCTTTTTTAGAAGTAACAATAACAATAATAATATTTAACATTGACACGTAAAATTTGAGAAATTTAATGATATGTAATCTTACTTCTAATTATAAAAAAGATTATTTATAAATGATTCACATCAAAAGAAGAAGAAGCAGAAAAAATAATAAAATAATCTCATTCTGATTTTATTTCTTCTCAAATTCTTTTCTAAAAAAACAGCATTAAATGCGTGAGAATTTTTTTTGTCAAATATGACCTTTTAACAAATTTATTAATTACATCTTAACTCTTATTTCATAACATTATATACTAAAAATATATATATTAGTGTATCTCAGTATAATACCATTAATGATAAAGTTTAACAATGTTAAAATAGAATTAATTGCCATATTCAACAACTTTTTTGTGTCTTTCCAAATTTTAGCAATATTAGGATCTCTTTTCATTTTTTTAATCTTATATAATACTTAACATCAGTACAAATTTGTAGATATGTTTAGTTTTTTTTTAGAAATCTTAGGTCCGCTCAATTAAATCATTATACGAGATACACAAGTATATATTGTTTTACTGATCGCGTAAAATTTTAAATAATATAAGAAATAGTCAAGGTCGTAAGAATGAATATGAGGTCTCTTCTAATACAAGGGAATGTAATTTTTTAATTTAAAAAAGAATATATATAATTAAAAAGTTTTAGATATATATTAAAAAATTTTAAAACAAATGTAGTAATTTATCAATTACAAGTTGATTAATAGCGAGTTAGATCTAATTATAATAGATTAGGTACAAAATGGCCTCGCGCCAGCTGACGTCAAACTTGTAGAAGTTGTAACTTGTCACTGGCATTGATTAAATGCAAGAATTCGAGCTTTGAGCTGACTTGGTCTATCTTGAAGACTCAAGGCTGGTGCTTGTACGGCAAAAAGCAAATACTATGAACAGAAAAAGAAAATGGTTGTTGCAACTTGCAAGTGGTAAATGCTGTTATTTATTATTAGAAGAGAAAATTTGATACAGACAGGGACGTTTACAAGGAACCAGACCCTGAGAAAAACAACGAGCTCAAGATCGAATACCTGCAGAGTTGGCTAAACCCAAAAACCAAATTTGGCAAGTATATGTTGTTCTCTTGATGCCCTCAGTCATTTATTTTTTGTTTGCTCTTCTGATACCTCAAATTGCTCTTGCATTACAGTGTATTACATCAGTAAACTGTTTGGTTCTAGTTCATTCTCCTAATATTCTTAGCATGAAGGCATCGGAGATGCGTAATTTGAATATTAAAGGGTGAGGGCCTCAAGAGAACAAACGAACAGTTTACTACATAATCTGATTTAGGTCATTTTTAAACAACGACGTCGTTTTATCACATAATTAAAACATCCTCATTGTTTAAAAATAACATAAATCAGATTACGCAACCCTAACAATCTTCTGCTACGACGTCGTTTTATTAATCTTCATTTGTTGTGTTAATTTTGACTTATGTGTATTAATAGTTAAGATTTTTGAAACACATGGTAAGTCACGTAAACAAGCTTAATGAAAACACTAACTTTTTGAAGTTCGAATTAGAATTAAAAAAAATTAAAAGTTTAGGTACTTTATTGCTGCTTTTTAAAGTAAATTTCATAAGTTTATAATATAATACTTTTAAACATTTTACATATTTATTGAACTTATATATTATTTACATTTCTATAATTGAAGAACGTATAACAAGTTTTCTATATGGTTATGTCGGATTCTGGTGGGGCTGGGCACTACTGTTTGGAGCCATGAGACTGGTCGATCCTATGTTGATAATACCTGCAAAACAATAAAGGCACGTCGATGGTTGATTTCCAGCAGACCCCTCCGACGCTCAAGTCAGTTTTTGTGAGAGCTTTTGGTAGCTGGTGAGTAGTGAAAAGTAGGGTTATGGGAATCGTACCTTTTTCATGATGGGGTAATAAATTTATATGATTAGTACCTGCAGTAATTAGGTCAGTCTCCAAGGATGGGCCGATCGGCCCATGCGTCGTTTTGCATCTGGGCTTGGACCTAGCACGACTGACCCAACCATAAGCCCCTTACTCCTCGAGTCTGACCAAGGAGAAGGGTCGAAGGAGTACTTAAGGATCATGCAGCTTGTTCGTAGGACAACTCGTGATAGGCCCGATTGGTAGGATATCAACGCATAGTGCATGACAGCTCGTGCCGAGATAGATCGGGTGAATGTCGACGCCGAGCCCGTGAAGGCACTTGGTATAATTATTACTAACGGCGGGTGTCCTCTGACAGATTTTTAAAATTTGAAACGAGGTGTCCTTTTAACTGCCGTGCAGCTGTCATAGGAGTCCTTTCAACCGTTGCGTCGTTATGGGTCTTCAGGTTTCCCTAATTTGGACGGCCCAGATTTTGCCACGCTTCCAAATCTCATCCGTACGTCCGCTCAGTATCTTGTTATAAATGTTCGGAATTGACACGTCTCTTTACTTTCTGCTTGTTCGATTCTTCAACCCTCGTTTCATCTCTTCTTTATCTCCCTGTTCGCAGTCCTGGAAATTTCCTTTCTCACCGTCGACCAAATCCCCCGTTCTAGTCTCTAAACTAGGTACGTGCCTCTTCCTTTCCTTGCATGTAAGTGTGGTTTTCGGTAAACATGTCAACTAGTTCTAGGAACGAATCTAACTCCCCCTCTCCTTCTCTGTTGCCTCCTCGCCAGCCTTCGCTACCGGCATCCTTGAGTCCTAGTGGGGAAGTAAGTACTGTGCTGATGGAGCTCCATTAGGAACTGGTCGCCGAAGAAGCTTTACAGGTTGTTGGGTCGTTGGAGATAGCGGCAGAAGCGGTGGAGGCGCCGGAAGCCGGCAGAAATGAGGCGTCGAAGTTAGGGGGAATGAAGAAGTCAGAGCTAGTGCCCGGAAGGATGGGAAAATCATTGAGAAATCGTCGAGCAACCCTTCGACAATGACCGAAAGGGAGTTGAATCGGTCGGTTATAAAGCATAATATCCCCTCATCTTGGGGGCTCAGGTTGGCTGGTCAGAACGAAAGGATTTATAGCAGTGGGTGTGGCTACTTTGCTGTGACAGAGAGCTTTTTCTCAGTTGGTAGTATGAGACTTCCGTACGCCCCGACCATTGATGAAGTATGACGCACCTACCATTTAGGGCCGAGCCAAATTTCCCAAATGGTTGGAGGTTCACCAACGGTCTGGCTTTGCTATGCTATAATTTCGGGTGTCCCCCATCGGTCGGTGTTCTGCAACACTTTTTAAGGATGAACCAGAGCTCGAACGGCAGAGCCGGGATTCCTCACCTCCAGTATAGGGATGCGAGGTATTGTCCTGCTGGGATAGCATGATCAATTAAATCACGAAAAACGAAGTACTTCTTCGTGAGGCCCCCAGGATCTACTTTTGAATCCCGACCGTGGAGGTATCCCCTGACCGAGCAATGGAATGACATTGCCGACCTACACTTTTCTAGGGAGGAGTGGGAGGTGATCGGTAGGATCAAGGCGCTCGGTCGGTATTAGAGCTTCGTACTCTGCCTCATTATTGGATGCTCTAAATTCTAACCGGAGGGCATACTCCACCTTCTCTTCCTGGTGCGGGCTGATCAATACTACTCCTACTCTGCATCCCTCAGCATTGGATGACCCATCAACAAATAGGCTCCAGGCAGGGCGTTGCTCACCCTGCGAGTCAGGTTGACTCATTTCTACAACAAAGTCGTCCAATACTTGGGCTTTGATCGTCGTTCGCGACTTATAATGTATATCGAACTCCCCCAGCTCTACTGCCCATTTTATTAACCGTCCAGAGGTGTCGGGCTTTTGGAGGCACTGCCTGAGGGGTTGGTCAGTCCATACCTCGATGTTATGACTCTGGAAGTAGGGCCTTAGTTTCCGTGCCGCAGTTATCAAGGAGAGAGCCAACTTTTCAATGGGCACATACCGCGTTTCTGGCCCGTTTAGCACTTTACTGACGTAGTAGATCAGGAATTGCTCACTACTGAACGATCGAATAAGAACTGCGTTGATCGCCCCTTCTGTGACTGCCAAATAAAACTCAGATTTTCTCCTTCAACAAGGCTCTGCAAGATGGGTGGACTGGTCAGATACTGCTTCAAAAATTGGAATGCTCTTTCGCACTTATCCGGCCATTGAAACTGGGTCACATCTGCCTTTCTCAAAATTTTGAAGAAAGGGAGGCACTTGTCCCCCATCCTAGAGACGAATCTGCTCAAGGAAACTATCCGCCCGGCCAGTATCTATAAATCCTTCAAGCATCGTGGTGATGACATTTGGACAATAGCTTTGATCTTTTCTGGATTAGCTTCAATCCCCCGCTAAGTAATCATAAATCCCAAGAACTTTCCAGATGCTACACCAAAGACGCACTTTTCGGGATTCAACTTCATTTGGAACTTGTTGAGGGTCAGGAAGACTTCTCCAAGGTCCTCCACATGTTCGGCAGCTGTCTTGCTTTTGACCACCATGTCGTCCACATACGCCTCGACTGTTTTGCCAATCTGTCATTTAAAAACTTCCATGACCAGCCGCTGGTAAGTAGCCCCTGCATTTTTCAAACCGAACGACATCACCTGGTAGCAATATGTGCCCTGGTCTGTTATGAAAGCCGTTTTCTCTTCGTCCTCGAGGCTCATTTTTATTTAATGGTAACCAGAGAAGGCATCCAAGAAGCTGAGGAGCTCATGCCCCGCTGTGGAGTCTACCAGCTGATCGATCTTGGGCAGGGGGAAGTTATCATTTGGGCATGCTTTGTTCAGGTCCGTGAAGTCGATGCACATTCTCCATTTTCTGTTATTCTTCTTTACCAATACCATGTTGGCTAACCATTCGGGGTACTTGATTCCTTAATGAACGCGTCAAGCAGCTTCTCTATTTCTTTCTCGATCACCCCCTACCGCTCCTTGTTGTGCCATCTCTTCTTCTGTCTGACCGGCCTATAATTTTTCTGAATACCCAGGGAATGGGAGGTTACCGATCGGGAGATTCCAGGCATGTCGCTCGGCACCCAAGCAAAGACCGATCGGTTCTCTACCAAGCAACTTGTAATTGTAACGGCCAACCCTTGTTCGAGTTCGGCACCCAAATTTGTGAATTTGGATCAATCTTCTTCATCCAGTATGACCCGCTGAGTTTCTTCTGCAGGGTTCATCCTCTCGGTTTCTTCATATGCTCTTACATTAAGAGTGCTGACCAGTACTAACGCTCCTTTGAGGGTTCTTGTTTCCGCCAAGTAGCATTCCCGAGCAATTCTTTGTTGACCCTTGACAATGCCGATGTCATGGGGTGTTGGGAATTTCATCGCTTGATAATATGTGGAAACGACAGCTCTGAGGGTGTTTTGCGTGGCTCTTCCAATTATTGCATTGAAGGCTCCTACAAACTTCACCACTAAGAATTCAACATTCCTCACTACTTGGAGCGGCTTTTGTCTGAACTTTACGTTCAACAAGACTCGAGCGAAAGGATAGGCAGATGCTCCTATTACCCCTTTGATTGGCCCTTCTATCGGTAGTAGCCGCTCTTCCGGAATCTCCATTTGCTTAAAAGCATCGTAATATAACAGGTTGACCGAACTGCCTGTGTCAATTCACACGTGCTTCATCTCCCTACCGTCCATATTCAAAGTAACTACGAGTGCGTCATCATGAGGACAGCTGACGCCAGCCAGGTCAGACTAGTCAAATGAGATCGCCTCGTTAACTTGCGGCTTTTTCGCTGCTGACTGACCCTCAGCGATCTGCTTTGCATACCGCTTCCTTCCTTTGACGGTGGACCCCCCTGCTGCGCTGCCGCCAAAAATTATATTGATGACCCTAACTGGGCGGTCATCTTGCTACCCCGTATTTCTATCATCTCTAGCCCTGGACTGTCCCCTCGTGTCGCGTCGGTCGTCCATGTTCCTGGTCTGCCTTCCTCCATCCTTTACATCTTGTCTCCAGGGTCTTCGCCAATTGTCAGACCGACCGCTTCGGCTCTCATTGCCTCGCTCGACATTTCTACCATACTTCAAGAATCTACCCAGTCTTCCCCTCTGGATGAGGAGTTCAATTTCCTTCTTCAGGTCCCAGCAATCCTCCGTGTCATGATCGACATCTCTGTGGAAGCAACAGTATAAAGAAGAATCCCTTTTTTTAAGAGGAGTTTTCAATTTGTTGGGTTCTCGGAGGGATTCCCCTTCTGCTCTCACGATTTCCAATACTTCTGCATATTGCCTGTTGAGCGGAGTGAAGGAATCTCGCCTCTGGTCTTTTTGATCGATCGATTTCCTCCAGCTAAACCGATCCTTCTGCCGTTTATGAGAGTCATCGGCCCTACTACTCGACCAGTGGTCATCCGCTCTACGCTTTGTGTTTTTCAACACTTCCTTCAACTGGATGTATTTGTCAGCCCGACTTCTTATCTCTTGGATAGACCTGGGCTGATCAAGAGCCAGCGACTTCTTGAACTCTTCATCCCTCGTATTGCTCATCATATCAGCCAACATGGACGAGCAAGTAAGGTCAGGAACTTTGATGACTTCATTGTTAAATCGGGTGATGAACTCCCGCAAATTCTTGTTCCTCCCTTGGGTCGGCTGCATTACTTCCAAGGCAGTCTTCTGTGGCCATTTACTTGTAGCAAACTGGTTGAGGAATAACAGCTTAAAATCCTCAAAATTGGTTATGCAGCGCGGGGGCAAGCTGTTGAACCATCTTCGGGTACCTTCTTGAAAAGCGGTGCAGAAAGCCTTACATTGAATGGCGTCTGGAACGCAGTGCAAGTTCATCATCGACTGAAAGTGCTGAAGGTAGTCGAGAGGATCGGTCTTTCCAGTATACTTTTCTGGCGTCGGTATTTTAGTTCTGACTGCTACAAGGCTGTCCAAGATCTCTGGGATAAAAGGAGAGCTGTACTATGTCGAAATTTGGCCAGGACGGGAATTCATGGCTATGTTGATCTGGTGGTCCACAATTTTTTCCAGGGCTTCCGCAGAGTGTCGATCGGTCATCACACCAATTTGCCGATCGGCCATCACACCACCCTACCGAGTTGGTGTTTGCTGCTGTTCCGGCTGAAACTGTAAAATTTGACAGATCAATAGATCGGCCGCCTCTTCTATTTGTCTCTGTGTGAGGAAGTTTTGTTGCGGCGCAGGAGGGTTAACGTGAGGAGGTGGCTCGCTTAGGTTTGGGTTTTAGATGATGGGCGGAGGGTTTGTCTGGTGGTCAGGATGCGGCGGTGTTAGGGCGGCGGGTAGTCGCATACCCATGCGCTGCAGTGCAAGTGCCGCGACAGCGGCTACATCAGGATTTTTCGCCGCCTCCTGACTGATCTGAGTGTTTCTGGACGTGGTGCCTTGATGTTCAATCCCACGGTGGGCGCCAATTGGTTCTGTCGAATTCTGGTAGAGCCGAGCATTGCTGTTTGGAGCCATGAGACTGATCGATCCTGTGTTGATGATACCTGCAAAACAATAAAGGCACGCGGGGAGTTGATTTCCGGTAGGCCCCTCCAACGCTCAAGTCAGTTTTTGTGTGAGCTTTTGGTAGCTGGTGAGTAGTGAAAAGTAGGGTTATGGTAATCATACCTTTTTCATGATGGGGTAATAAATTTATATGATTAGTACCTGCAGTAATTAGGTCAGTCTCCAAGGGATGGGCCGATCAGCCCATGCGCCGTTCTGCATCTGGGCTTGGACTTAGCACGACCGACCCAACCATTATATATATGTAAAAAAGAGTGAAATTTTAAATTATTACTTCAATAATCTATTTATATCATATTATTCATTAGATTATTATTGATAGTTTTATATTTTTATTAATTATATATTGCAAAAATAAGTGATATTAATTAAAATTTATGATTTTTCAGGAGAAAAGCTACTATTAAAATTTATTAAGCATTCTTATTGTTATATATATGGAAAGTAAGAGTTTTAACTTTGAAATCTTCATTTTATACTTCAATTTAAATTTTTATTTGAATACGAATATGCAAATAATTAATTTATTTAATATTTTATAATAATTCAATGATTTATATTATTTCAACTTGCTTTATAAAATATAAATTTTAATATAGTAATAAATTATTTTTTTATTCATTATAAAATACTTGAAAATATTATTTTTATTGAATTTAGTATTTAAATAATTAAGGAAAAACCGATGCAGCAGACCAAACTTAATTTAATCACAAAATAAAAATGGCCAAATACTGTAATTCAACATATATCATGTTAGGGGTAAAAGTAGTCCTGAAAACCAAAATTGTAGATAGACAGAAACATACGAACAAAGGAAATTTTACACCGCCACTTGTTGAAATTAGAAAATGAAGGGACACGCCTGCACGGGTAGCTCAACTGGTTATTAGCAAGAAAATTGAGTGCAAAAGTCTTAGGTTTGAATTTTGACAGCGACAGTATAGGAGTTCATCCAGTGTGGTAGCTCCTTGTACGCACTGAGAAAAAACGACTTCCTTGCTAATAACTTAAGTGAGATTAAACCGTGATTTACCCCTTCATAATTCTGTCGGGCCGGAATGTGGAAGCACCTAAGATGAGCGATTCCACCTTTTTAGTGCAAAGGAAATGAAGGGACACTGAAGAAAAGGTAATTAACGTCATCATGCGATCCTCCTGAAGGCAGAGACGGAGCCACGTTTAGAGGGGGGGGGGGCATGGTTCCCCCTTTCAAATAATTTTTTAACATGGAAAATAGCATGCATACCTTTATAAAATCCAATGGTGGGTCCCTACCTTTATAAAATCTCAAGCCAAACAGCCCAAACCACAATAGCCAATCGGTGGTTCCTACCTTTATATTGTATAAGCAGATTACGGAGAAGTACAAGCGTCGCCGCCCTGCTCTGTCGCTTTGCTCTAATTAAAGGTATATTTTGATTATATTTTTCCTCTTCTATATTCTGTATAAGTATAAACAAGGATTATGTCCACCACGGGTTTCTGAGGTTTCTCTATCGACTATTGTGTAAGCCGCACTATTTACTTCTAGATAAGGAAACCAAGGTGATACGGACACCATATTTTAGCGGTTTTAGCATCGATCAGTTGAAGCAGAATGTGTTGTGACTCATAAATCATAATTGTTCGTTTACCAAAATCATGGCAACTTTAAATAGGCATTGATTGGAGACGAACTGTATATACACATCAGTTGAATCAAGATAGATTTATATTACTGAGAAACAAAACTTTGATGGATTATCAAGTCATTCCTATTAAGAGGCATAGTGTCCTGAAATTTTTGAGTAAATGCAACATGTGTAATTGTACAATCTTTAGAATGAATCATTGAATGGATTACTTCGGGGCGAGTTGGGCCACTGCCTGCTGCTGGATTCTTGTGCCAGAACTTTTTAGTTGGTTGTATTTGGATTCTTTATTGTATTTTCCTCGGTATCAATCTCTTTAACTTGTCATTGCAGTGAAATCTCTCTTTCTAGACTCGCTCCATTGGAAGCAGTTCTATTTAACTTGTCATTGCAGTGAAATCTCTCTTTCTACCGTCAATTGCTTCAAGAGGTAATGAATTTCTCAATTCAATCTGTACATGAGACCTTTTGATTGCAAGGTAATTCAATCTATCGCTTTGCTCTAATTAAAGGTAGGGAGAAGGGAGTGGATTGCTACCAACCAATACAACATCTCGCTCAAACAGAAATTCGGGAGGAGGAGAAAATTTACGAATTCTTTTCCTTGTACAGGCGTTAACATGTCGATAGCTGTTGTCGTTACTTTATCAAGTTTTGCACCAAACCTGTCTCCTCTCTCAAACATGAAGCAAGCAACATCGATTAAAATTTAAAAACAAACAGAAGATGGCCAGTAGTAAGGGAATCAGCTTGGGGGAGATTAAAAATGAGTCTGCTGATCTGGTAAATTTTTCAGAATTGATTGATTCCTAAAATTTTTTTTTTGTGACTACTGATTAGGTTATTGCCTTATTGGTATGTAGGAATTAGGATATTGATTGATGATTAAGACTTGAGAACAATGAGA
>JANTNU010000006.1:29406888-29417758 GCA_024752395.1 Erythroxylum havanense
GTGAATGTTATAGAATTATATGTATGGGTATCGATTGATCGAATTGCGATTGTGTATGGATGTTGGGATCGGGTCCGAGATTTGGGAGCCCGGCACGGGCGCAGCCCGAGGGGCCGCCTCGGGAATGGGGATCCAGGGCCCGGGCCCAACACTAAATGTCTAAAACCTATTATAAATAGGCTTAAGCTCTAATAGAGCTAGCATTCCTTGCCTGATCCTCTCCACAAAAGTTGTAAAGTTTTCTCAACTTATTAGCATTCCTTGCCTGATCCTCTCCACAAAAGTTGTAAAGTTTTCTCAACTTATTTTGTGGATACCATTAAAAGCTGAACACTTGTGAAGTTGGTGGTTGAGATGAACTAGTTTTAGAGCTCAAATGGAGCTATCAATCCTTGCCTAATCCTCTCAGTAACAATTATAAAGTTCCTTCAATTTATTATATGGATACTGTTAAAGACTGAACACTTGTGAGGCTAATGGTTGGGATGAACTAGTTTTAGAAACGATTCAAGGGATACAATAAGAAAATCATCAAGCTTCGTAATAAGGTATGAATTAAGATTTACGTTTTATTATGATTTATATGTTAATCATTTTATAGAATTTTAGTGATCTTAGCTCTCGATAAATCATATACCAAAAAGTTTCATAATTATTCCACTACGTGTGTAATCAGATCCTGACCTAATTTTCTAATAGTGGTATTAAAACAAACTTTAATTTTATAATTTGATTAAATTATTTAATTGTTATTGATCTTGAAATTTGAAATTGAAATTAAAAAATTAGATTATGAAATCAAATTAGATTTGATTAATAATCTGAATAGTTCAGATTAAAGCTTTTAGAGAGCTAGAAATTTAAACGCTCCAAACTATCTGAAGCCTAGAATATGGAAACCTTGTTGCTAAGGATCAAATTTGTGAAAATAAGTTTTTGGGTTTTGAAACCTATAAACATCAAAATACTCGTTGAAAAGGCAATCAAAGTGTGGTTAGGTGTTGTTTCCGTGACTATGTTTGATGTTGGTGGGTTGTTGCCTAAAGAAACACCTTGCACCCTAACATGCTTGTAGTTTGGAGTTGGTCGAAGCTCCTACCAGTGACAGCTGCTGGAAGATGGTCTTATCAACAATTTGCTCAGCTGGTGGAAGCTACAGGTGTGACAACATGGAGGAGACACGACTATAGGTGTGTCTGGCTAGCATGAAGATTCATTTGGTAAGGTTGGAGAAGACAATGTTGTAACCTACGCATCAGTACTGGTGGAGTAGGAGAGTTACGACTAGTCTCCGTTAACATGCGGTTGGGAGCTTGTGGTGGCACGAGTCGGTGAGATGCGTCTCCTTACTATAGTTAGCTAGCGATAGTCTACTTGATAAACATATACATATCTTTATATCAAATATGATCTTTTCTCTTTAATATGTATCTCATTTGATTTTATTTTATGTATCTCATTTATCTTGTATATCTCATTTGATCCTCAATATCTATTTTATTATTATTATCAAATACCAAAACACATGTATAAATGCCTGTAAAAACTATTCAGAAATACACATAATCAATACAATACAATTACATATCAATTGCTTCATTCTATTCTTTCATTGTGTCAGAGCCTATACACTAATCCTATTACCGAGCTACACATTCAAGCTAGCAATCCTTTTCTCAAACACATACCCTACATACATAAACAACAGAAGCCTATACACTAATCCTATTACCGAGCTACATATTCAAGCTAGCAATCCTTTTCTCAAACACCTATCCTACATACATAAATAGTAGAAACCAACACACAAAACATCCACTTACTTTTTTTTTCAGAACCAATACATCACAAATATCATCAATGGTCGATCCTACTTCTCCCATATTACCATTCAATCAGATTACAAACTTCTTATCTACAAAATTAGATTCCTCAAATTACCTCATATGGTGTAACCAAATATATGCCATTCTTGTCACCTTTGATCTCATTGGGTACGTTGATGGATCAACTCCACCACCTTCATTCACTCCAGATGCTGAATCTTCAAAATACTTCAGGTGGTAGAAATTTGACCGACTTGTCTATTGTTTTCTCACCACGTCTCTATCCACCTCCATTGCCCACCTTGCTATTGGCTGTAACACAACCCGTGATCTCTGGCCAATCTAGAGCAACACTTCATGCAACAATCCAGCTCCCAACGTTTTCTGTTTCGATGAAAACTTCATACCCTACAAAAAGGATAACAATCAATTACCGAATATCTTACAACTATCTCAACTATGGCAGAGGAACTAGCAGCTATAGATGATACAATATTAGATTCTGACCTTATATTTTTTTACTTTAAATGGTTTACCTGTAGATTTTAAATCCTTCATCACGACGGTGGTGCATCGTGAATCTAAAATCTCCTTCGGTGAACTTCGGGAAAAGCTCCTCCTCTACGAATAGAGGCTTCTCTCATCTCACTCCGCTCCATCATCGGACACTGCTCTCGCCGCTTCGCTGTCTGGCCATTCACCCTCTCCAAACACATTCAGACGCAGCGGCTATAGAGAAAGGAGAGGAGCACACAAGCATTGACACCATTTAAACCCTAATGACCAAAGTTATGAAGGTGGGCCGACTGGGCCAAATAGTTATGGTCATAGATCTGGGTCGATTCGGTCCTCAATTTGTGGGCACTAGTCTGGTTCAACTGGGCCAGTCTCTATTAATCACTATTCCTCCAAGCCCAGACCCACCCAAAATTACCAACAAAACCAATCTTATAACTATTTTAGGTCACATAAACCGTCCCCTAAATGCCAAATTGTTGGAAATGGGGATATATCGCTGCACACTGACGTTTTCGATATTCCAAATCTCAAAATTGTCCACTTCTGAACCCCACAAAACCTAATAATTTATCCACTACTTTCACTGGCCTCGACATCACAAATTTTTCTTATCCTTTAGTTGTCACTTCTAACACTCTTGCCGAATGGCTACCTAACACTGGTGCTACAATCCACTTGACTTCTGACCTTCAACTTGTCGAATCCTCAACACTGTACAATGGTCCAAATACAGTGATTGTTGGCAATAGACAAACTCTTCCTATTTCATCTACTGGTAACCTCACATTCTCTATTTCCACTAGATCCCTTCATCTCAATGATATTTTAGTTGTTCCCAATCTTACTGCCAATTTACTTGTTGTAGCTAAATTTGTTAAGGATAATTCTTGCATCATTGAATTTAAGTCCTTTACTTATATTATGAAGGATCTCCATACTAGGATACCACTTCTCGCGGGTACCATACACAATAATCTTGACGCATTGAAGGTTCCAGTCAATTTCACAAATCCGATTGCTTTCCACACCACCTCTACTCCAATTCAATTATGACATCAACGTCTTGGTCATCCTTGTCTTGCTACACTCTCTAGGTTATCTGTAATATGCCGTTACCCATGATAAGGCTAAAATTGTAAATTTGAGAGATTCACTGAGAGATTAGAAATGTATTTCATGCTCATACATTATGTGATATGCTCATGCATATGAATATTGAATCGTTACACATGAAAATGACTGTACATGCATTCATTGACATTTTGGGTATAATTGTTTATAAATGTGAGTATATAGAGAAATGTTAGCCCCCAAAATTTTCTCTTGATGAATAAACATGATTCACATTAATTATGAGGTCTTTATGAAATTTTGTGGACATTAATTATTATGTTGATGTTAGAAAGATTATATGATATAGGTTGATTGAATTAAAGTATAAAGGCTATAAGAATGTTCAAGGAGTGTTTTTGGGAAGAAACTTACGGTTAAAAGAGCATAAGCCTATAAGGAAGGGTAAAAGGGCCTTTTTGGGCTCATAAAGGGTAGAAATGGAAGAAAAAAATGTAGTCTTTCTTTTTAAGAAGGGGAAAACGTGAATTAAAGAGAAAAAGAGAGGGTGTTATAAAGAAGAGAGAGAAATATGAAGAGAAGAAGAAGAGAGAGAAAGAAGAGAAAATAAGCTAGGGTTTCAATTTTCTTAGCCTTCAAGAGAGATTTTGAGATTGTTCAAAAAGGAAGAAAGGAAGAGGAAGAGAAGAGCTTCTAATTGAGCAAAAGATCTCTTCATTTGGTGAAGAATCAAGGTAAAATCGCTTTAAATCTTTTGCATTTTTTTGGAAGGCTTTTAGTTCATGGAGTTAGAAAATGCATGGGTTTAAGTATTCTAGAACCAATTTTTTTTTTAGTGATTGTGCTTCATGGGATTTCCAATTGAAAACTCTATTGAGTTGAGATTTGAGAGTTTAATGAATTCAAATTAGTAGCTGAATGGTTATGCTCAGGACATCCCAAGTTTGTACAGTGAAAATTTCAAGTCTTCCATAAGAGTAAATTTCGTGTTCTGACTTTCGGAGAAAAACTTTATTGATCTAGGCTAAATTAGACAAAATTGTCTTCTAGAAAGTTGTAGCTTATCTTTCTAGCTTTCTAATGATATATATTATGTAATTTTAGACATCGAAGTTGAAAGTTATGATCCATATAAGTGGAGACGCATTAGGAGTATAGACCGTATCGTCTGGTAATGACATATCGTCTATTGATGACGTGGATCGTCTGGTGATGATGTGTATTGTCTGGTGATGACGTATCTTCTGGTGATGACGTGTATCTTCTATGCACTATTCATCTCACATCTTCTAGTACAATTTTTACCGTATAGATGATAAAATCTATCTTTAAGGTCTTCATGAAAGTTGTATATCTTGAAGTCCTCTTTCAAACTATCTAATAACAACCTTGATCTAACACATCTAGAGCAAGTTATGCCAATTATTCCAAATAGGTCTTAAATTAAAACTTCTTCTGGTCACTGTTCATCTTGTATCGTCTGGTCCAATTCTGGTCACTGTTCATCTTGTATCATCTGGTCTAATTTTGACCCTGTAGATGATAGAATCTATCTTCAAGGTATTCATAAAAGCTCTAGATATTGAAGTCCTATTTCAAACCATCTAAGAATGACCTTGATCTGATATCTCTAGAGAAAGTTATGCCAATTGTTAAACATATTTTGTGTACTATTCATAAACTTCTTTTGGGTACTGTTTATCTTACATCGTCTAGTTCAATTTTGACCTTATAGATGATAGAATCTATCTTCAAGGTTTTCATTAAAGTCGTATATCTTGAATTTATATTTCAAACTATCTAATAATGACCTTGATCTGATATCTCTAAAAAAAATTATGCTAATTGTTAAACATCTTCTGTGTACTGTTCATAAACTTCTTCTAGGTACTGTTCATCTTAAATTGTTTGGTCCAGTGCTAACCCTTTAGCTGACAAAATCTGGCTCCCATATCTTCACAAAAGATGTAGATCTCGAATTTATCTTCTAAACCGTCCTAATATGACCTTAATTCGACATATATGGAGAAAGTTATGCCAATTATCCCAAAACAGGTTCAATATGATTGAGGACAAGACCTTGTTTGATTCTTTCGGCCATAACTTTGTTATCCAAACTTCAAATGACGTGATTCTTGACCCAATAGATTTTTAACACATTACTTTATCTCTCCAAAACAATTGCAAGCATTATAAATTGATTGGGAAAAGTTTTATTGAAGGAAAGTGCAAGAATTTGTTGAAATAGTATGAACTAGTGTTATTTTACTGAATATATTTCAACATTTTGAATATATCTGGATCTGTAGAGTTCTAATTGAGATGATTTTTAAATGTGGAGTAAACTAGAGACATAGGATTACAAATTTTATGAAGAATTCAAATTCTAACTCAGCCTCTAAGATATTCAATTTCTAGATGGGAGTTGTGTATAGTACACTGTTTTAGAATGAGAACATGCCAAAAATGCTTGAAGCGTAACTTTCAAATTACTAAGCCAAATTGAATGATTATGATGTTATTAGAAACTTAAGACAATAGAGAAAACTTTTCTAGTAGAAAGTGTTACCAAATTACTTCATTTACTGATCAGAATGATCACAGAAGATTAACCCAAAGATCTGGACTTTTGGAAGTGATATAGGACTGAAATGAGAATTTGGATAGTTGTTTGGTCTTGTAATGCTAGAATTACATTAATGAGTGAACTGTTGGTATTCAAGTATGAAATACATATGTAAAATGGAGATGAAATGGTTCATTTGATTAAAGTTGTGATTCAAAGAATAGGAGTAAAGTGTATCTAGTTTAAATGAATGAGAAATTGATAATAAGAGCAAGTAGTGCGAGAAAAGAAATGATAAGTGATTGAATTATGATATGAAAATGAGCATAAGATATGAAATTTGATAATATACCTAGGATTGTCATGAACATGCATTGTACTTATCCCATATACACAAGTGTGCATAAATGAATGCTTATAATTGTGCAAAGTTATTAATGTGTATATGAAATGTGTGTATTGCATAATTGTGATGTGTAGGATAAATTTCTATATTCAGACATTTCCAGATCATGAAAACTAATTCTAATATGGAGCGTACTGTAAGTAGACCTAGATGATCTTACTTTATTGTTTGTTTGTTTATGTTATGAATTGAGTGATTATGAATATTCGTGAATGTGATTTGATCATTGAATTTCGGACAATGAAGGTCCGATGATTGTGATATATGAATGAGATATTGCAGTGCTAATTATATGTGAATGTGATGAACTAAATACTTCATGATATGAATGCATGATCATGAAGTGTTTTCAGCATAAATGTTGAATGTCGGATTAAGGTCCGATGATATATGATAGTGAATAAGTGATCAAATGTGATTGATGTATTTCATTACATGAATGCATGAAAGATAAAGTCATTGTGACCAGAGTAGCCAACGTAAAAAAAGCTTTAAGCTTAATTATGCGCATCAGAGCCTTAGGCTCGACGTTTAATGAGCTCGGTCTTCCTAACGGATATGGGACAGTTATCAATGAGTTCGATATGGGACAGTTATCAATGAGCTTGATATCGACCATAGATACGGGACAGTTATAGGCACTTAGTCACAATAAAAAAATAAATGACAGTGCATCTCACGTGCGTTGAATATGAAATTTGATATGTATGTTCCAAATGAACAAAATAAACTGCGTGACTGCTCCAAATATAAATTGTGAAATAAGTGATCAAAATGATTTGTGATGTTATTTAATTATGATTAAAATGATGTGAATTAAGTGATGGCATGATCTGTATGGGTTTTGTGATTGAGTGAGTCATCGAGAAGGGTCACTCACTGAGTTAGAAAAACTCATCCAAAATTTGCAACTATTTTTTAGACTTAAAAGAGTTACCCCATTGGACAAACGAGAGTATAACTACTGCATTCAAGTAAGAGGTAGAGGTCAGGATTAGTTGGCATCTACTTTTATACTTTCTTTTTTATGTATTCCGCAACTTTTGCATAATGTGTAATTGAATACGTTTCTGCATGTCATACTTTCCATATTGGAAAGGTTTGAAAATGAGAATGAAATGGGAGTTTAACGTTAACAAATGTGATCTTTTTTGTTATGTTATGAAAGAAAAGATTGGGCCGATTTTGATTATTGATTTTTGCATATGCTTATATTGTTTCAAAAAAATAAAAAAGAAGAAGATTTGTTATTGAGTTTTGAATGTTTGACTGTTCTAGCATGTCACCTTTGCAGGATTCGCACTCAGACATCACTCGGGATGTTGGGTATGGGTCTCGAGAGGGTGGGGTGTTACATTATCTCCCTTTTTTAATATAAAACCTCATGTAATAAAACATATTGTACTTCTTGTCTTCAAGGAAAAAGTACTCGTCTTTCATTCCTTTATCTTCTCGTGTTTCTAATAAACCACTACAACTTGTCCATTGCAATATTTGGGGACCACCTCCCTCCTTTTCCTTATCTTGATTTCGTTATTTTATTCTTTTTGTTGACGATTTCAGTCGATATACATGGATTTATCCTTTAACCCATAAATCTCTAGCTCTTTCTCTCTTTCAGACATTCAAAGCTCACTCTGAAAATCTTTATACTACCTCTATAAAAAAATTTCAATGTGATGGAACTCCTGAACTTGTCAAATGTCTGTTCGCTAAATTTTTTACTATATATGGCATTACTTATCATATTTCTTGTCCTCATACTCCACAACAAAATGGGATTGCTGAACGTAAAATTCGTCACCTTACTGAAATTGGTCTCACACTTCTTATTCGTGCCTCACTTTTTAAAGCTTTTTGGTACTACCTTATAAATCTATTACCAACCCCTATTCTCCATAAAAAATCCCTCTGTGAAATTCTTTTTCTCACAAAGCTCAACCTTTCTCATCTTCGAGTCTTTGGGTGCACTTGTTTTCCCTTCACTGGGTCCACACGTTTAAGAAAACTCAAACCAAAGTTTACAAAATGTGTCTTTCTCGGGTATTCTCCTAATTACAAGGGTTATCGTTGCCTTGACCCTATTACATCTAAAATATATATCTCTTGTCTTGTTCATTTTATTGAAAACGACTTTCCTTATACTAGTTCCTCTCACTCTCCCTCTCCTATCTTAAGACATTCATCGTCCATCTCCTTACCCCTACTTATGCCTCCACTTACAACCTCATCTCCCTCACCAACTTCCTTCTCTCCACCTACCATCCCACACCATCCCATGGTAACCCACACCCGTGATCAAACTCATATACCTCACATATTCTCCGATTATGTCACTTACTTTACCCATACACATACATCTAATGATCTTGATCCCACTTCTTTCACTCAAGCTAATAAGTTTCCGCATTGGCGTCAGGCCATGCTTGACGAGTTCACAGCTCTTCATCGGAACAACACGTGGAATCTTGTCCCTCCACCACCAAATGTCAATCTTGTTAGTTGTAAATGGGTCTTTCGCATAAAATGAAATTATGATGAAACTCTTGATCGCTATAAAGCTTGTCTTGTTGCTAAAGGTTATCATCAGACTCTTGGTATAAATTATACCGATAATTTTAGCCCAATTGTCAAACCCACTACCATCCATCTCATCCTTACTATTGAAATCTCCAAAATTTCCAATTTCGTTAACTCGATGTCAACAATGCCTTCCTTAATGACACTCTTCAAGAACCAATCTTTATGACTCAATCTCCTGGCTTCCTAGATACACATCATCCTTCTTACGTTTGTCGCCTCCATAAAGCTCTCTATAGTCTCAAACAGGCCCCTTGTGCTTGGTTTCATCGCCTAAAAAACTTTATGAACTTCACTTTGTCTCCACTAAATCTGACACGTCACTTTTCATTCATAATACTCCCTCCAATACTAACTTTCTTTTAGTGTATGTTGATGATATCTTGTTTACGGGTTCTTTAGCCTCATTCATTACCACCCTTATTTAAGAGCTTAACACTTCCTTTTCCATCAAAGACTTAGGACCAATCCGTTATTTTCTTAGTATTGAAGCTACCAACACAACAAATGGCCTTTTACTCACACAAACTAAATACACCAAAGAACTACTACATTGTACTGCCTTAGATCACTCCAAATATATACCCACACCAATCACATCCACTCTTCCTGTTTTAAAAATCATGACATTCCTCTTTTTGATGCCACTGAATATCGAAGTACTATTGGTGCTCTTTCCTTACTCGCCCTAACATTCAATTTGCTATCAACAAAGTTTTTTAGTTTCTATAATGTCCTACTGACATTCACTGGACTGTGGTGAAACAGATTCTTAGCTACCTCTGATCTACACCCTCTTCAAGTATACATTTAACTCGAAAATCTTCTTTTACACTACAGGCCTACTGTGATGTTGATTGGACTAACAATCCTGATGATGGATGTTCTACCTTTGAATATTGCATTTTTCTTAGCTCCAACCTCATCTCTTGAAGTGTTAAGAAACAATTCACTATTGCTAGATCAAACACTGAAGTTGAATATAGAAGTATTGCTCTTGCCGCTGCTGAAATCTGCTGGCTTAAATCCATTTTAAGTGAAATTGGCTTCTCTGACGTTACACCTACAATCTGGTGTGAGAATCTTGGTGCCACCTTCCTTGTCGCTGATCCAATTGCTTATGCTCGTACTAAACATATCGAGATTGACATCCACTTAGTTCATGATCTAGTGGCCAACAAAGCTCTTTATATTCGACATATCTCTTCATCCGATCAAATTGTAGACATCATGACTAAAGCATTAGCTTCATCTACTTTTCAACACCTTCGTAGCAAGCTCACCATTTCTACCCACAGTGAGCTTGAGCGGGGCTGATAAACATATATAGATCTTCATATCAGATATGATCTTTTTTCTTTAATATGTATCTCATTTATCTTTTATATCTCGTTTAATCCTCAATATCTCTTTTGTTATTATTATCAGATACCAAAACACGTGTATAAATACTTGTAAAAGCTATTCAGAAAGACACACAATCAATACAATACAATTACATATCAATTGCTTCATTCTATTTTTTCACTATTAGAGTCGCAAAGTCAAAGACGACAGTTTGCAAGATCATGCAATAGTCACGTAGCTAAGTTTTTTTAAGAATGAAGATGAGTTTTTTGGAAACATGTTCAAGAAAGGGTGTGTTTGGAAATAAGGGCTAAAGTAGGGGTGTTTGACAAAAAAGATAAGGATATCCTAATTCTAAATAAAACTATTCTAGAGATGTGGAAAAACTGGAATTTACTCTTTGTCACATCTTCACGATCATGGGGGTTGAATATTTAGGGGTTGGTTTGTTGGACCCCGAACTTTTCTTGGAAGTTAAAACTATTAAATGAGAAGTTGTTAGTGATTAGTTATGAGTAAAGAAAAATGAGAGTTCTTGAATTTGAAATGATATGC
>JANTNU010000006.1:29418040-29435029 GCA_024752395.1 Erythroxylum havanense
AATGGAGTGGAAATGTCTAGAATAAAAAGTTGAAATGTTGGGTTTTTGAAAATTTGAAGTCTGAAAATTTTGGGAATAAATAGTAGGAGAGAGTTAAATTTTGATATGAACTTGCATAATTTTTTTGGTTTGATCTAGGTGGACTTAGCTAAAGTTGTTTTCATGAAAGTTGTAGCTTATCTTTCTAGCTTTCTAACACTATAAAATATGACATTTTTCGATATCGGAGCTGAAAGTTATGATTTTTAAAGTTTGAGATGTTTTTTGGGATGACAATTTCGAACAGCTACTTTGAAGTGAATTTTTGACGTTGTAGATCTTTCTTTTAACTTTTCATTGGTACCAAATTTGTAAAATTTGGAGTTCTAAATCAAAAGATATGAATTTTGGAAGTTAGGTAGTCGGAGGAAGAAGGATTAGAAGGTCGCGTGAATCGCGAATGTGATGCCGCGCATTCGTGTCCCTCGCGAGGGCGACGCATGGTCAGTGCGATGTTGAGCAATCGCGCGTGTCGCGAGGGCGATGCGGCCCTTTCCCTCCCTTGACCTGACCTCCTTCCACTATTTTGCTTATAACTTTTTTGTTCGACCTCCGATTGACCTGATTTTTAAAGCGTTGGATTTCTAAAACATTTATCTACCTCTCCATAAAAATTTGTAGGTTTTGATATTAATTTGAAAAAAATGGATTAAATCAAAGTGAGAGGATCGGTTGAAAAAATCCAAACATGCTTCAGTATTTTGATGATACCTCAAGTTGTGGAGATCCAATTGAGTTGATTTTTGTTGCAAAAACAAACTAGAGACATGAAGCTACAAATTATCTGAAGTAATAGAATTTCAATTCAGTCCCTAATACTTTCAATTTCTGGAGTAAATTTGGGTATAGTGTACAGTCTTTGTTTAGTAACAGTCCGAAAGTGTTTTGACCATAACTTTTGCTCTAGTCATCCAATGAGATGATTCTTGATTTGGATTAAACTAGAGAGATAAGGCTACAAATTGTCCAATGAAATTGAGTTTTAATTCAATCTCTAAGAGTATCAATTTTCGGATGGAAGTCAAGGGCAGGATAATGTTTTAGTATAAGAATAGTCCGAAAATGTTTGGGGTATAACTTTTGGAATATTGAATCAAATTGAATGATTTTGATGTATTTGAAAAATTGAGACAATGAGAAACATTTTCCTAGAAAGAAGTGTTATCATATTCGTTCAATTACATGATTAGAAAAAGGTCTTGCTTTTTAAAGAAGTTAAGCATGACTTAAATGAATTTTGTGGGCTTGCTAGATTAATTATTTGTTTTGGAGTTAACTATTGTGTTAATGTTATTTGGATTTTAAGATATGGTTTGGTTGAATTAAATAGCAAGAGTGTTTATATATAAGGACATTTTTGGAAGAACACTAAGCCATATAAGTTACAAGGCTTATATGTAAGGGTAAATTGAACTTTTTTCACTCATTAATGGCAAAGTTGTAAATAAGACAAGTAGGCTTGCATTTAAGGAAGGAGGAGCACGAAATTAGAAGGAAAGAATAAGAAAAGAGAGAAGAGAGGGAGAGAGTCGGTGGAGAAAAGGAGAAAGAAGAAAGAAAATGTTAGGTTTTGATTTTTCTTGGTTTCCAAGATGGATTTCGAAGTTGATTCAAGAAGGAAAAAGAAATAGCAGAAACTCCTCATTTGGTGAAGGATCAAAGTAAGGTCATTTTTGATTTGTTGGATTTTTGAAAGGGTTTTGGTTTATATAGCTTAAGAATGGTATGAGTTTAAGTTTTCTAAGATCAATTTTGATGAGTATGAGTTATGGGTTGTCTAATTCGAACTCCTTTTGATTTGAGAATTTTGCCATAGATGAAGGAGATTAAGAGAGGCAAGAGGAATCAAGAAAGACAAGAAAAGACAAGAGGAGAGGCACCTTGAACAAGTTTAAAGCAAGGAATTTTAAGGTGGGTGTCATTTTTATAATTGAGTAAATGAGCTCGTAAAGTTTCTTTCAAATAAATGGAATTAAATGATTTCCAACTACCTTGAAAATGTACATTTATTACTCTTGAAGATGGTTTGAGAATGTGTCATATGTTTTTGTGTGAATGAATTTTAGGAATGATTTCATATTGTGTTGATGATTTATAAAAGTATGTGAATGATTTTGAAAGGATACTATTGTTATAAAATTTCTTTTCGGAAATGTGCCATTTTGGACAATATGTTTGAAAAATGTGAAATGCAAGCTTATGTGGGTTTGTGGTGGTCCCTTAAGGAAGTCAAGTGCACTTGTCTATAGGCTTCTCATGCCTGCCTGCAGTGATATGGAGTTCCTCATGGACTTCCCTAAATTCACGGCTACACAAGACCGCTATGCGAAAATGTGTAGTACATTTTGTTTTGGATCCACCCGAACCATTTTTGATGTGTATGTGTTTATGATTTGTGATCGTTTTGATGCATTCGTTATGTTTGATTTTATGAATTGCTTGATAAGTTGTGAATTTGGGAAATATGTGTTGCATGGTTTTCAATGTAAATTTTTCTATGGAAATAAATGATTCAATGGTTTTTGCTTGTTTCTTGGTTATAAACATGTTACCCACGAGCTGTAAGCTCACCTCCCTTTCATTCCTATCTCCAGGTGATGAAAGAGAGATCGGATGAAAAAAAGCCAAGGAATCCATTTGATTATGCATATTTTGTATTTTTAAGTTGAAATGATGAAAAAAGAGAGACTTTAGACATATGTTAAGAATTATGAGATTTGGTATCTTTTGTTGTATCTTGGATCTTTGAGATTGATGATGTAATTTGGCTTGGAATGCCATTAAAGTTTTGTAAACATTTATTTATGATGTTAATGAGACATGGATTTATATATACTGAAGAAGCTATCTGTTTGAGTTGATGTATGAACTATTGTTATACATAAATAAGTGAATTATGGAAACGAAAGATATGATTGTGGTGAATGATAAGATGTTATTGAATATAAAGAGTCATATGAATTGAGGTTTGAGTGTTGGATGAATTCCAATTGGAAGTTGAATTGCTTTGAATGATATTGTAATAGAGAAAGTGACGTTGGGATAAATTCCAAGTTTTTATGAGGGTAAAATCGGTATTATGATTTTTAGGAGAAATTTTGTATTATCTATGCGGAATTTGTCTAAGTTGTCTCTTGTGTTTCTATCTTTCCAATGATATAGCGTATGTAATTTTTTATTATCAGAGCAAGAAGTTGGGTTCCGAAAATGGGATCTAACATGGTTGGTTAAGGGATATGAGAATAAATCAATGAGAACTGAATAAATAGTAATGGTTAGTTATTTATTATGATTAATTGAATAATTTTTTCATACCCAAGTTTTAGATAATAGTTCATACCCTTCATGTATAGGAGGAATGGTTTTGATTCCTACCAACACTAATATTTTTTAATTTTTAATTAAATATAATTAATTAAAATATTATATATAATTAATTAATTAAGATAAATCTAATTAATTAATTAAAATATAATTAAAATAATTAATTAAGATAAAAATTAATTAATTAATTAATTAAAATCTAATCTAATCTAATTAAAATTAATTAATTAAAATATAATTAATATGTAATTAATTAATTAATTATTTAATTATATTTTAATTAATTAAAAATATTATTCATTAATTTCTTGAAATATAACATCATTTTCATTATCAGATGAATCTAAATTATATTAAACTATATTACTTGATTTTACTATAGCAATATAATAGTGAATATTATAGTTGCGTCGATAAATTGCACAATATTTTGGATGATTAAATTATATTTTGAGGATATTATACAACTAATGATAAGTTGATACAAGAAAATAATAGAGTTTTTTTTCTTTAAAAGCTATTGAAAAGGAAAAACCGCAATATACTTGATTCTAAACATTCTATCATTATAAATAGGGTGCATAAATTAAAAATAATCAATTAAAATATATTTAAAATTTGATATAAAACAAAAATTTAACAAACTTTATGTCTCAATATTTTTAACAAATCAACCACCATCAATAGTAACGGTAATCATTTCTTCATCTTAATCAATTATCATAATTATAATGATTATATCCATTCTCATTTCTCACTATATTCATTCTCATTCTCATTGCTCTCTGTGAACCAAACGCCCCTAGTGATTAGACAAAAGATTAGCTTGTTTTAAGTTAGGAATAATGTATTCCTAATTTAGAATAAGGCTTGTTTGGATTTAGGCTTAATGTAATCTTAATAAATTTTATTCCAAACATAAATTTCAAATTGTTTTCAAATTAAAAATCAATTATGAAATCAAATTAATTATTTTTCATAATATGATTAATATTAATAATTAGATTAATTCTTAATTAATTTTCAAAAATTAGTTTCTAAAATTAGAATTAATTAATTTCAATCAAATTGGAAATAATTAATTAGACTCCTTAAAATTAAGAAATGTGTTTTTTTAAATAATTAAGAAAGTTGTTTCTTAATTAAATTTATTTGTTTCAATTTGATAAATTAAATTTATGATTTTATTTGTTTATAAAATTATTTTTCATTTATTTAGAAATTGTTTTGTTGTTCATGAATAACAAGTTTGTTGATGTATTAAAAAAGATATTTTTCTTGATTAAAATTTGAAAACTGTTTTCATTTATTAATTATGAAAAATGAACTTTCTTTAATATCTTTATTTTTAATTTATTAAGAAAAAATTTTCTAATTAATTAAGAAATCATTCTCTAAATAAATAGCATAAATGGCTTTCTTAATTAAATTAAAAAATTATTTAATTTCAAAAGTAGTTTCATTTTAATATTAGCAAATAGTTTTCTAATTAAGGAAAATTATTTTCTAATGATATTAGAAATAGTTTTCTAATGGGATTAAAATGAGTTACTTATATAATTTTGTAAAAGGAGTTTTTATAAATTATAATAAGTAGTATAATTCATTGAAAAATTTTTCAATTTAAATTTTTTTAACGAGTCAAGATAATTGTAAATAGTTTTCAATTGAATTTGAAAATTATTTTCAAATCAAATTAAATTTCTATTTAAAATAGATATTTAATATATTTAGGAATCAATGAATATAATTTAGCTTATTTTTTCAAAGAATTGAAAATATTATTTTAGATTTTTTAGATCAATAACTAGAATCAATTGGAAATAACTAGAATCAAACGAAGCTTGATATTTTATGCATATAATTTGATTATGCATGCATATATATATAAAATATTAAGTACATGTTGAGAATATAATTGTTGTCTTCTGTTATAAAAATAAACTAGAGTTCTGCTTATTGTTAGGCTTGTTAAGTAAATTCAAAGCCGCTTTAACTCAAATATGTTTAGTATTATAATAGTAGGTCTTTCTTAACTAAATTTGTGGGATTTGGATTAGTAAACTAATTATCACGTGAATTTAGAGGCAAGACTAGGATTAACATATAAGATATTTTTTGACAAGAATTGTTACCTAACCGAACTGAAAGTCACATGAGATGTGAATGATAAAGTTGTTATTTATCTAATTTAAATTTAGTTGGTTTGTTGAGCAAACTCAAGATTAACAAATTTTAAATGAGATATTAGCCCACTAGAAAGATTAAAGTAAGTTTTTCGAATAGTAGAAAAGGTTATTATTTTTAATAAAATAGTAAGAGTAACTAAATACATTATTAAAGTCCTAATCTCATTCGGTAGTCATGGTATATAATAAATTACTTTCTTTTCTTACATTTATATTTTTGTTCTAAGTGGAAGTTATTTTGTTTAGTATAGTTGATACTAAGCGAACCAAATTCTTCGACATAATTTATTTTAGAAAAGTTGTATGTCTATTATGCAATTTCAATATTAATCCTTGTCTCGGATTTAGTGTTAAAGTTTTAAAGATATGTCAAAATCATAGATGACAAAATATATTGACATTTTGAGTTGAATAATGTCTTATAAACTTTGATGACAACATATAAGATTATGTCAACATCATGATAGCAAGATGCAAGAGGTTACATGGAATAGAGTATATAGTACTTTGATAAAATTGTTTCATTTAATTTATTGTACTAAAGGCATAAACATGGACATCAAGTAACGACTTTGCTATATAATGATAATAGTTGTTATTAGAAGAAAATGATTGCATAAATTTTCTTGCTTATATGTACTATGAAAACGATCATATGTATTTCTAGTTCATTCTTAAGAATATTTGTTACTAAATTTAGATTGAACATTATTATAATGTTCAAAATAGATTGTTGACTAAAAGTAGTTAATTTAAGTTTATGCAAATAGATTGTATGTTTTGGATCAAAGGAGACTTATGCTTAACATAAATGACAAGAAGATAAAGTTAAATAATCAAGATTATCTTTTTATATCATGTTAGTTAAATCAACATGAGAATCATAAAGTTACATATACGGATATATGTACCTTTTTTATTATGAATCGTGTAAGGCCCCAAAATATACTCTAGTTAAAATGTTACATGATCATGAAAGTACATGTATAATAGGTGGTTCACAATTGAGATAAGATTGAGAATGTCATATGAAGTGAATTTTTGTTTGATGAATTATAATTAGTGAATTGGAAATTGAAACTAATTCATTCCATTAGAGACATATGATAATGTTTAATGAAGACACCTAGCAGCTTAGGTGTAAAGTCTTTACAAAGAAAATTCGATAGTCTTCATTTGGCTCTCTTCTCTCCACCGAAATGATCTCTCTTCCTTAATCTGAATTTTACTTTGATTTTGTTGTACTATCACATTAAACTCCTTGCCATATGCTGCATGAAGAAGCTATCTCATGCTATTTTCTAGGCTGATGTACTTTCGGTGTTAAAATCACACTAAATCTATCTTGATTTTGGAAGTGTATTAGTTACTTGGAGGGGGCTGTAATAGTTGGTTCTTTGGAGTTGAATTGGAAGTTTAAAATGGTAAGGGAATTGTAAACTTGGTACCATGTTATATCATGTATTATTTGATGTTTGAAATGGATCAATTGTGTACTAAATTAAGAAAGAATTGAGGTTAGATACATGCCAGATACTGGTTAGAAGAAAGAAAGAATTGATGTTAGATACATGCTAGATACTGGTTAGAAAGAATAGTTCCACTAGACAGGTAGCGGTATTTTAACTATATCTTGACCTGTAGGTATCCAAATGGGATGAATTTAAATGAAGTCTACAACTTTTTTGAAGGATTTGAATTTGATTTCTTTCACTAAGAGTGTCAAATTTTGGTTTAAAGTTAAGGTTATGGATTCTTTCATTGTTTTAGGATAGTTTATAGTATTTTGGGTATAACTTCCAAAATATAGAACAAAATTGCATAAAATTGGTTTCATTAGAAACTTAAGACATAAAGGAACAATTGTTTAGAAGAATCGTTTGCTTAAATCCTTCAGTTTCATTGTCAAAATGCCCGTGTAAAATTGACCCGAAAGGTTATTTTGGGAAGACCTGGAAGAAGTTGGAATAAAAGGTAATGCACGATCGTACACAAGCACGATCATGACTCTAAAGGGTCATGAAGCGGTTGCACAATCATACACAAGCATGATCTTGACAATGGAGGATCAATTGGAAGTGCACGGTCGTGCACAATGAAGGTATACTGTTGTTTGACAATTTTGAACACCTCTCACTCTTTTAACCATAACTTCTTTTTCAAACCTCCGATTGACTTAAAATTTGGAACACAAACCTCTCATACATTGCCCTTCCTCTCCACCAAGTTTCATTTTCATATGAAATCATTAAGAACGAATTGTTGTTTACAAAATATTTTGGTGTGGAATTTAGAGATGTTATATGAATGAATGAGAGTTTGGAAATTGTATGACATGTTAGTTTGTTTGGAATCTATGATTATGTCAAGTTGAAAAAATTTGAAAATTTTAGAATATGTTCCTCACATGAGGATTCTGAAATGCTCCTATGACACTTTGTATCTCCTATTATTGACACTTCGGTGTCTCCTATTACAGACACTTCAGTGTCTTTTGTTATTGACACTTCTATGTCTCCTATTATTGAGACATGAGTGTCTCCTATTCTGTGATACCATTCACGGTATCTCTTGCATGAGTCCCGTTACCCACTTCTATAAAACGGATTAGTAGTCTAACTTGTTTTGTATTATGATACATGTTTAGTTTTGATATAAACAAATTCTGTTCTGGTTCAAATCATGTTCTGATCTTAAGGGTTATACCTTATTTTGATATTCGGTTTTGACATTTGTATATTATGATATGAGATTTAAGTGATTTGATTCAATATGAGAAATGTTCTATATTAATAAGTTATATTCAGTTTTGAGATATATTTTGTTTGAATTTTGATACTGGTGAGTTTTGCTTTGGAACAAATATATATTCTGTTATGCTATGTTATATTCTATTCAGTGATTCATGGTATTTGGATTGCTTTTGAATATGTGAATGTTTAGATGACTGTTAAAGACAGTTGTCAATATGTATTCTATTTAGTTATTCCCACTAAGCTATATGCTTAGCACGATAAATTTGCTCCATGTAGGTTTAGAGAAGGGTATAAAGATTGGGACAAATATAACCACAGTGGCCAATGAAGATTTTGGTTTGTTGTGAATAATGTTCAGTTTGTTGTTGTTACTGACTTATACTCAATATGATGAGACAGTTTGTATTTTGCATATATGGCTTGTAATCTTTATAAACAAAAAGACATTTAGATTTTCAAGGCATGTAATATATTCGTTTTATGTCATTACATATTGTATAGTATGTTTAAAACATAATGAAATGTAAATTAATGTATGGTGCTTGAGTTTTTGAGAATGCTTGGAATTGTTGCTATGATATGTTTTGTTGGTATGGTATGTGTAGTATCTACATATCCTCCTAGGGGGTATGTGGGTGTTACAAATCGTATGAAACTTATAAAACTTGTTAAATTGAAGACTAACCAAATTAATCTTTAGTGAAAAGATGGTAATGGTATTGAATTGTTAAATTTATACATGTGATATATTAGAAGGAATAACAATTCATAAAAGGATGATACTTATATTTTATTAGATTACTAATGACTTTATGTAATATAGTCATATCTATTAAATGAAATAATGATTTAAAATTTTGAACAGTTCAAAGTGTTTAAATATAAGTAGAATTAAACATTGAGAATGCTGAAGCACTTTGATGAGATAAATTTAGTAAGTTTTAAATTTTCAATTATCTATAAGGAATAAGATTCTACAGTGAATACCTTCATAATAAAATTCCATAAGAGTTTGGATTTATGTAAAGAGGAAAATACAATATGAGATATTGTATGATGCAATATTACGTCTTCTATGGCTATGCCTAGTACAATGATTTTCTTTTAATATTTCAATTAAATCAATTAACGAAATTTCATACTAGATATGAAATGCTAGTCTCTAAAAAAATCAAAGTTATGGTTTAAGGGTGTGATGATTGATTGAAGCATACATTATCTACTAAGTTTAGATCTTACTAACTCATTGAAGAAATTGTTTGTGTCAATGAACACTTATAGGAGAATATTTATCAAGATAAATAATGGGAGTAAGATAAAATTTGAAAAGTTCATATCTCATGATAATATATCCAATTGGAACTAGTGCCTTTGTTGATATAATAAATTTATAGCTGAAATGATACAAGATATTAAAAAATTCACTTTCAAGATGAATTCAAACAATTTGTTGTGTAGATGATTGTGAAGTTGTTATATCTACAAAAAGATTAGTGGGAGTATAATTATCCTCTTCAGTAAGAGTATGCAGAGACATATTGCTTAATGAGAACAACAATTCAAATTTTCAATTGTTGAAAATATAATTGTTCAATAATAATTCACATTAGATATGAAAAGGAAACAATTTAATTATGGAAAGTAAATATATGAAGATAGAATGAAAGTTATTTACCTATTCTAGGTGCAAGTACATAGATAATGTATTTAAGATATTTGATACTGGTGAAGTATTAAATATATATATCCATTATTTTATCTATAAGTTGATATTTGAGTTCAAGGTTATATAGATATTAACATTAGAAATAAATCCTAATTAAGGTATACTTTACTTACAACAATGTTATTTTAAGATTAGGAAGGTTTTAATGTAGTAATGGTTGCTAAATAAGTCATAATACATTTTTCATTTAGTGAAAATGATTAATTGGATTAATAAGTTCTTTAATGAACTTAATATAGCTCCATCTATTGTTTAAGACAGTAATGTACTATGGAATATTATAGTCATTGGGTTTGTAAAAAAAGCTAAGGTCTCATAAAAAATCTAAGGATGTGTTTAGGAAATATAATTTTCTTAATTATGATTATAAATATGATGAAAGTGATAAGATTTAATCAAGTGCTCAATATAGTGAATCTTATCAAATTCATTCAATAAGCCAATGTCTCAACAGTAACAAGATCATCATATGGTGATATGGTATAATATACTTAAATAATTGACTTAGTGCAAGTGAATGATTGTTGGTTTATGTCTTACAGCCAACTAATTAGTTGTAGTTTATTGATAAAATAATGTATATGCATTCTTTATTTTTTATATATTTAGACGTATATAACAAAATAGATGGGATAATTATACATTGCAAATGAAATTATGATGAGATTATAATTATGAGATTTATATTACAATTATGTATTATCCTTAAACAGTTTCTAATCATTTTTCTATTAAGACTTGACATAAATAGAATGTGAAAAGACTAACGAACATTATGTTTGCCCTTATGATGGAATTAGTCATTCTTATAGACTAAAGTATAGTGATGTTTAAACAAACGTGTGGGTGATTGTTAGAGAGCAAGTTTACTAAATTAATCCCATATGAGAAATCTATTTGGAACTTTTTTGAAAGAAAATATATTTGGAAAATTACTTGTATGTCTATAGAAATTCTTAATGTGATAATTATATAAGTGATCATTTGACTTGAGATCTCCAAAGTTATTTGGTATAGGGATTACTATGTTTTGATACTACTTATGACATGTTCTAGTCAAGGATAACCTAGTTGGTAGTCATTGGAAATGACATAAACTATATGGAGGTAGTTGAGTGATCAAGATAGGATTATGGTTCTCAACTAGTATTGATTTAAGAAATCCTTGACTAAGGTGGAATGTGGTTTTTAAATAATTTACAAATGTTATTAATTAAATCGATAGCTAATGATCGAGAACTAATATGATTGAACTCAAAATAAAGTAGATATTAATTTCATACTCAATGTCTAATCAGAAAGTTAAATGATGAAATAATTGAATTATATGAAAATAATGTGTCGAAAGGTTAGTCAAAATTACTTTAACATTTTTAATTATTTGAGTGGTCATGATATGTTGTTAAATACTAATCTTGATCTATGGATACAAATTATTGAGTTTAATTTATTTAATCCTAAATATGATTTAAAATTATGATTTTTATCCTTTGTCAACATATTTAGGAACCTAATGAGTTACACATAAAGAACCAGTTGAAGAGAGAAAAAATATTTTAATCAAGTTAGATTTGATTGTAAAGTTTGAGAAACTTTATGGTTAAATATAAGATATTTAATAAATATGGATCAATAAGAGACATTATATTTTTTTGGGCATAATTAGTATTTATAATTTTAATTAAAAATTAATTGAAATTATAATTTAATTTTAATTAAATTACTAAATTATCTTAAATTTATTATAATTAGAGTTAAACTCTAATGAATCTGGCACTCCTTATCTTATCATTTCTATAACAATTGCAGAGCTCTTTTAACTTGTTATCTGGATAATGTTAGGTTTTAGAAATTTATGCGAATGTGGTGGTTGAGATGAACTAATTTTGAAAACACTTTGATGGATATGTCAAGAAAAATATCAAGCTTTAGAATAAAGTATCTATTAAGATTTATGTTTTAGTATAATTTATTTGTTAATCATTTATAGAATTTTAGTGATTTTAACTTTTGCAAAATCACATACGAAAAAATTTCTTAATTATTTCGTTGCGTGATATCAAATTTTGGCCTAATTTTCCAACAATACCATCTTCAATCTATTTGTTAACATTTTAGAGATGCACTTATATAAGGTATTACAAAATAAAAGTGGTCTAAAATCACTCCTCAAGTTAGGATAGTCAACTTTTTGTAAAAGAGAAAGCAAAGTACAATTTACCTACTTTAGCATTTTACCATACCTAAAAACTCCAAAATTGCTACAAAACTTCTGGGCCAATAACTTCCCATGCTGCCTTGAAGAATCATTGTTAAACCTGTTTGGACCTGGACTTTTGTTAACATTGATATCAAATATGGCATGTGTAACATCCTCTACATTAAATGTCTTCTGTCGTTCCGATTTCAATCTAGCTCTGTTGCAAAAACCTGTGCCTCAGCAGTCAACCTGAAGCTCTTTTTCTTTTTGTATATGACAAGCTAGAATCCACAAATTATTTAGATACTGTTATGAATGCTGATGATGGACCACAGGCTAGAAGCAATGGGCCGTCTAATGCTGGTGAATCCATGGGCCAAGGTGAGCCAAGGAGAAGCCATCGAGCAAGGATCCCTTCTAGGAGGTTGGCAGAATATGTGACCAATGCCACCTCAGCTTGAGCATAACGGTATTCGGTTGTAGATTGAGAGAATATAGGAGGTGTGTGAGAATGAGAGGGATATCGAAAATCTTGTATGAGTTGATTCTGTTTTTCTCATCTCCAATTCTTTTTTGTATTTTCTCATCACCTCTTCTTCGAAGTTTTAATAGTACTGAACCAATTACCCCATTCTGGGTAATTGTTGCTGTCAAACTTCGTTTACTCCAATTGGTGCTTTCATTGACCATCGGCACTGATGGCTGATGGCACGCGGTTGAGGATGTTGGATGAGAGCATGAAGATCATGCAGGAATCCCAGCATTCGTTACAGTCTGATGTCGATGTGATTGCTTCTTCATTGGAGAGTCAAAAGACTATGTTACAGGAGGTTATTGGTCGCCTTTCGTCGCTGCAAAGCCAACGACAGTCAGTGGGGATGCATCAGGAGACGTCGGGTTTAGCAGAGGGGTCGAGTATCTTAGGGCGGCACAAACCTGCCCCTATCCAGTTAGCTCGAATTTCAGGATCAAATCCCGAAAGATGGGTGGCTCAGGCAGAGAGATATTTTGAATTTTATGCGATCAAGGAATCCGATCGAATAATGATCTCTTCTTTTTATTTGGATGATGCGACGGCTGACTGGTTCGACTGGTTGTCTCGTCATCACCAATTGACTGGGTGGCCGGAGTTTACCGCGGCATTGGTGCAGCGCTTCCGTGCTTATGAGTTGGAGGAACCCAAAGGGCTGTTGGCCCAGCTTACTCAGACATCAACTGTGGCTGAATATCGCACCAGATTTGAATCAGTTTCCAATCAGACAATGTGGCTACCTCCTCCATTCTTGATCCGATGTTTTGTTTCGGGACTCCGTGCAGACATTAAACATGCGGTTCTGATCCATCAGCCGAAGACACTAGAGGAGGCCATGGCTTTGGGCCATTTACACGAGCAGCATATTTTGTTAGAAAAGGGAATCAACCGACCCACCTTGGGTTCAAGCAGACCCCTATTACCCACGCCTAAAACTACAGGTCCAGATACCATTTTACAGCCTACTCCTATTCGTTCCATCGTTCCCCATACTTCTGGTACAAAATTAGGGTTTCGACGCTTATCCCCAGCGGAGGCAGCACAAAAACGTGCCCAAGGTCTGTGTTATAGGTGCGATGAAAAATACACTTGGGATCACAAGTGTAAATCGACGCCTCAACTTCTTTTTCTTTTATGAGGATGAGCCCCCGGAATTGCCAGATTCTCCTCCTTCAGAGGCGACGACCAGTGTTGCGGCAGCGGAATCACTTCCGGTCGACGACGTGTCGAAGCCGTCCGTTATCTCTTACAATGCGTTGGCCAGTGGTTGCTCGGTCACGACATTGCGATTCACTGGGTCCGTTCGGGGTAAGCCAGTGCAAGTTCTCTTGGACGGAGGTAGCACTCATAACTTCATTCAGACTCGTATTGCTGAATTTTTTGGGCTTCCGATTGAGTCGACGCCTCTCTTCTTAGTAGTTGTAGGAAATGGTGACAGACTACAGTGTTCTGGTATAGCTCGACAGGTTCCGTTAACGATTCAGAATCACACGGTTTCGGTTGATTTTTATGTTTTGGCTTTGGAAGGATGGGATATGGTCCTTGGGGTTTCGTGGTTGGCCACATTGGGGCCGGTTTTTACAGATTACGCCGCTTTTATTTTTGAGTTTACTAAGGATGGGCAACAAGTTGTTTGGCGAGGTGATGTCCATGCTAAGGCTCAACTTATGCACTTTAATGGCGTTCGCCGACTCCTTCACACTGATGCCATTGCTGAAATGTACCGTTTGGAGTTGAGTCCTCATACTACCAATTCCTCAGTCACATGTCCCTCGGATGTACTGGAAATCCTTGATAACTTTGTTGATGTGTTTCAGCCACCCACTGGACTACCACCCTCGTACTCACAGGATCATTGTATCAATCTTATCTCGAATAGTGCTCCGGTTTCGGTTCGCCTTTACCGCTATCCGCATTTTCAGAAGGCAGAGATCGAGAGATTGGTGTCCGATATGTTGCAACAGGGGATAATTCGGCCTAGTACCAGTCCGTTTTCTTCTCCCGTATTGTTGGTTTGTAAAAAGGATGGAAAATGGTGTTTTTGTGTGGATTATCGAGCCCTTAATGCTATCATAGTTCAAGATCGTTTTCCCATCCCTTCAATTGATGAATTGTTTGATGAATTATTTGGTGCTCAATTTTTTTCGAAGTTTGATTTATTGGCAGGATATCATCAAACTCGCATTAAGGCTGGTAATGAGGGCAAAACCGCCTTTCGGACACACGACGGTCACTATGAGTTTCTCGTTATGCCCTTCGGCTTAACAAATGCACCGTCGACTTTTCAGAGGCTCATGAATGATGTGTTCAGACCATTTCTTCACAAATTTGTGCTTGTGTTTTTCGACGACATTTTGGTCTATAGTCCAACATGGGGTGACCATTTGCAGCATGTTAGTACAGTTCTTGGCTTACTTCGAGACAATCAGTTGGTAGCAAAACGGTCGAAATGTGTGTTTGGCCAATCATCGGTTGGTCAATCATCGGTCGGTTACTTGGGTCATGTGATTTCGAGGAAAGACGTGGCAGTCGATTAAGAGAAAATTGCCACGATTCAGCAATGGCCAACTCCGAAAACTGTCAAAGATGTCCGTAGCTTCCTCGGTTTGGCGGGTTATTACCGTCGGTTCATCCCACATTATGCTTCAATTGCGGGTCCTTTGACTGATCTTCTGTGCAAAGATGCATTTCATTGGGATGCCACTACTTTCTCAGCCTTTGAGGAACTTAAGCAACGTTTGGGTTCCACTCCAGCATTGAGTTTACCGAACTTTTCCCGCCCTTTTACGGTTAAGACAGACGCGTCGGGGATTGGCATCGGGGCGATTTTATCCCAAGATCATCACTCAATTGCATATTTTAGTCAGAAACTTTTTCCACGCATTCAACAAGCTTCCACCTACCAATGGGAGATGTTTGCAATTACACAGGAACTTAAGTGGGAATTTCATGCTTCTTTGATTGGGGGTCACTCGGGGATCACTCGCACCCTTCATCGATTTTCAGCCAATTTTTATTGGAAGAACATGCATTCAGACGTTAAGAACTTTGTGGCTGCTTGTCAAGTTTGCCAACAAATGAAGGCATCATTTCTGCCTCCTGGAGGCTTACTTCAACCTCTGCCAATTCCGCAGCTGGTGTTTGAAGGTATTGCTATGGATCTTATCACCGGACTACCTATCTCTCATGGGAAGTCTGTTATTATGGTTGTGGTTGATCGCCTATCCAAGTACGGTCATTTTATCGGACTGCCGTCTACTTTTTCTAGTGAGAAAGTGGCTAATGCCTTTGTAACTGAGATCATTAGATTACATGGAGTACCAGCTGAGATAGTTTCCGATCGAGACGTCCGTTTCATGTCAGATTTTTGGAAAGAGTTGCATCGGTTACAAGGGACTAAGCTGGCCTTTAGCACAGCATATCACCCCCAAACGGACGGCCAAACCGAGGTACTTAATAAATGTCTTGAGATGTATTTGCGGAGCTATGTTGCAGATTTTCCTAAGGAATGGTTCAGGTTACTCCCATGGGCGGAATATTGGTATAATACATCGTTTCAGACTTCCGCTAAGATGACGCCTTTTGAAGTGCTATATGGTCGAACTCCACCGACTATATCGCGTTATATTCGTGACTCCGCAGGTAATCCGGTTCTAGAAGCTCAGTTGTTGCAGCGTGATGAAGTTCTGGCCTTACTTAAAGCTAATCTCGCCAAGGCACAGAACTACATGAAATCCTATGCTGATCGAAGTCGTAGAGATGTGGAGTTTACAGTTGGTGAATGGGTGTATGTGAAGTTGCATCCCTATAGGCAGGGATCTGTCCGTTTGCAACGTCACCATAAATTGGGTCGTCGTTTCTTCGGGCCATATCAGATACTGCAGCCCATAGGTAAGGTCGCTTATAAATTGGACTTACCTCCCACTGCCAATATACACTCTGTTTTTGTTAGACCCCGATCTTTCGGTAGAAATTAGGAATATTAAATGGAATTAAATGAGTGTGTTTGTATAGGTATTGTGTTATAGATGTTATTGTACTTAAAATAAATTGATGAGAAATGAAGTGATTGATTTTGATGAATTTGAAATTTGAGTAGAGTTGTATGAGTTATGAAAGTTAAAATGAACTAGTTGATTGAAATGAATTTGAAGAATATGAAATAAATAGTGAAAGAGTGAGAATTTGAAGAATTGAGAAAGTTTGACCTTTTGGAGTAGAGA
>JANTNU010000006.1:29683646-29696068 GCA_024752395.1 Erythroxylum havanense
TTCGTCTGTGGTCGTCTTCAGTTATTTTGTTTTTCTTTTTATTTGATCTCTTTTTGTTATACATCAAAATCATATTTTAGGTAAAGTCATTCTGACTTAACACCTTTTTGAATGGTTTTATAGATGAAGAGGTTTATGTAAAGCAACCTCCTGATTTTGAAGATACTAATAAACCAGATTATATATATAGACTTCATAAAGCTTTGTATGGATTAAAATAAGCACCTCGTGCTTGGTATGATCATCTAAGTTTACTTTTGATTGAAAATAACTTTATTAGACGACAAGCAGACAAGAATCTATTTAGGAAATGTATTAAAAATTATTTCATTATGGTAAAAATATATGTAGATGATATTATTTTTTGTGCAACTTCTAAGAAGCTATGTTCCAGTTTTGAAAATCTTAGGAAAAGTGAATTTGAAATAAGCATAATGGGTGAATTGAAATTCTTTCTTGGTTTACAAATTAAACAAACTGAAGCAAAGATTTTTATTCATTAACAGAAATATATCAAAGAACTGTTAATGAAATATAAAATAGGAAAGGTTAATCCTATGTCAACTCCTATGCATCCTTCAATCCTCTTATCTAATGATGAAGCAGGTAAGAAGGTTGATCAAACCCTCTTTAGAGGAATTATTGGTTCTTTACTTTACCTAACTGCAAGCAGACCTGATATATTATTTAGTGTTTTTTTGTGTACAAGATTTCAAGCAGATCCTAGAGAATCTCATTATATTACTATTAAAAGAATATTGAGATACTTGGCATGTTCTACTGATCTTTGTTTAATGTATGAGAAAGGTAAAGATTTCAGGTTAATTGGCTACTGTGATGCTAATTATGCTGAGATAGAATTGATATAAAGAGTACAAGGGGAGGTTATTACTTTCTTGGTCATAATCTTATTTCTTGGTCACGCAAGAGGCAAAGTTCAATTGCTCTATCTATTGCAGAAGCTGAATACTTGTCAGCTGCAAGTTGTTGTTCATAGACGTTATGGATTAAGTATCAATTCTGTGATAACACAAGTGCTATCAATCTATCAACGAATCTAATACAACATTCGAGGGCAAAGCATATTGAAGTTAGACATCATTTTATACGAGACTATATACAGAGAGGAATCATCAGTCTACAATTTGTTGAAATGAATCAATAATGGGCGGATATCTTCATTAAACCTTTGTGTGAAGATAGATCCAAGGAAATCAAATGAAACTTGAATATGGTAATGCTAAATGACCGTTCATCTGACACGTCATGACCCAAATAATTCATACAAGAAGAAGATAAAAAGTCGTAATTTTTTAAGTAAATAGTAACGGTAAGTTATGAACGGTAACTTTTCAAGAGTAGGTATAAGAAGGAAATCTTCTCAAGATTCTAAAATACCTTCTACTCTAGAATTTTCTTGAAATACTTTGAAACCTACTTGTTTAGCGCTCTCAACCAAGATGAGTCGATATTTTGGTCTAAGCTTCAAGTTCTTTTCATCTCATATTCTTACTTTTAGAGACAAATATCGATACTTTGAGCGAAATAATTTTGTGTGTTTATTTTTTATTTGTTACAAATCACAAATGGAGCAATCACTTATCTATGGGCGACACGACGAGTTCAAATCATTGAAAGAAAATCATATGGACATTGAACCAGAGATTAAAGCAGTTAGCTGGAAAAACTTCTTTAAGGTTTGTGAAAAAGTCTATTTGAATGAGATATATGAGTTTTGGAAGAATGCAAAGGTGTTAGACGACACCTTAGTATCAATGGTAGATAGATTGTCGGTTATCATGACGTAAGATACTATCGAAAGGGTCAGTGGGTGTTTTAGTATTAGAGTAAAGCTATTTAATAATACAAAGTGGATTACTCAAGGTCTTGTAGATAGAATGCACATCAATCGACAACTCTATGGAAATAGTGATCCGGAAGTCAAGAAGGCAGCAACCTTTGTTTCGAAAGCTAGGGTTCTACATTCACTGCTTCTTCACTGTGTTCTACCAAGATTAGGCTCAAAGGATGCTATGATAATAAATGATGAACATTGTCTATATCACCTATTGAATCATCAACTTATTAATCTTCTGTACTTGATTTTGAAGTACATGATGAAGTCAAAGGGAGATTTCATCTCTTTACCGTATGGAATGTTATTGACAAGGATTTTTAGAGAATCAGGAATCCTTCTCGACAGAGGAAACAGGGTTAAAATAGTTGTGAAGAGCATTATTAATGCACAATTATTCACAAAATGGGGATAAAGTTTGATGATGAGGCAGATAAAGGTTCTACACTCAAAGCAAGGTCTGAGGAGGAGCTAATAGTAAGATGGGGCAGGAGTAACCGTGATACGTCTGCAAGAAAAGCAAAACCTCGATCAACAGAAAGAACATCCGTAGAAGAAAAGAATGAGAAATATTCTGATGAACCAATACAATCTAAGATGATTCTACGGAAAGAGGAAAGCTGGGTTCAACAATCATCACAACAAGTGTCATTGAAGAGAAAGGCGGAAACACTTCAATCAGAAAAATCCAAACAATCAAAAAATTCACCAAGACTATTGACCTTACGATAACAAGAACAAAAGAAGAGGAAATCTTTGATTCTTGATGGAGATTCTGAAAAGTAAGAGAAAAGACAGCAACCTACCAGATCAATTGTCTCTATTTTGCAAAGCCAATCAGCAAAATTATCTAGAGAGACAGAAATTAAAAGGAAGTTGGTATTTGAGAGGAAGAAGCCTTAACAATAACTTTCATCTAAACCGGCAAAAGAATAAAAGAAGGTAAAGCCCAGTCAGGAAAAGGTTTCTTCATCTGATGTTTAACAGAAGGAAAAAATAGTTAAACACCAATTGGAACCTTATAATCCTTCTTAACCAATCAACAAAAAGGATTTGAGAATGAAGATTATAGAAAAATCAGTACCTGTTCGAAGCAGAAGCTCAATTATTATCAAAGAACCTTCAAAAAAATCAGTCAAGATACTAGTCGAACTGATACCGATTAATGCTCAAACAATACATCTTCTAACTCATGAAGAACAAATATTATATGGTATTTTGCAAGATGAGAAGGAAAAACCATGCCCATTGAAGATTTCAAAGGATCGATACACAATCTATCCTATTACGAGCAGAACATCAATAAAAATTATGCCAGATATTCAACCAAGATGTTCAATCCTTGTGAGAAATGAAGAAAAAGGGAAAAAGAAGATATTTCCTGAGAAAAATAAAGATGATCTTACAGAAGAGCATATTCAAGTAACTATGAAGAACATAGATGATACATGTAATGCAACTCAATCTGGAGGTATCTATGTTTCATACCACATTTCAAAAGCATCAGGAAGTAAATTTGGAGTTTCAACCATAGGTGAAAACTTCAAGGTAGTTGGCAAAGTGAAAGAAGGACGATACAAAAGTATCATGGTTGAAGGTATCAATTTCAACTTAGAAATCTTTGTGCATTTAGTCATGCAGTTCAGACCTTTAGGTTTTATACCTTCAGTCAAGGATGTGTTACATCTTTTTGGGCAACCAATTTTGAAACTACCTAGACCTGATTATCTTGATCTCCAAGAAGGAAAACAACCCTTCAATCTACCCTCTATCAAAATTATTGAGTTAGATGTTTTACCTTCAGAACCATCTGCTGATAAAAACCTTCATCCACTTAGTGAAATACAACAAGATTCTACTGATGATCCAGAGTTCTTGAAGCATTTCATAAATTGGATTGAAGCAAGTCACAGTAAAAAGGAAGTTCAGGAAGCATTAGCAAAAGAAATTGAGGAAGTTCATACTAAGGTTGATGAACTAGCTGACTCAGTGGGTAATCTTCATGAGGAAGTAGCACTATTACGGGTTACTATTAAACAAAACCTTAAGACGATCCGCACTGGCATGCAACGTATGTTTTCTGAAGTTCTGAAGCGTCTACAATGAGCAATCTTTTTGATTATTAACAAATAGGGGAGAAGAAGAAAAAGAGGAGAACGAGAAGAGAAGATATAAAGCAGATATAAAGCATTATATATATCTTATATGCAATTCCTTTCTTATGTTTTTTTCTTTATTATTCGTCAGAATACTATTCGTCTATTAATATCATTTTATCTTCTAAAATTATAATTATTTGTTATCATAAAAAGGGAGAGATTGTTAAATCAAGAGGAATTCACTTCTATTAATTTTGATGACAATCAAATAATAATAATCTTAGAAATGTATGAACTGTTTTGATAAGTTTGTTAAGTGTGCAAAAAAAATGTAAGTAGCACTTAGTCAACTCAGAAGGTATGCGGTCAACGCCAGACGAAGTGCTACACAAGACGAAAGTGTTACACCAGACGATAGCATAACACTAGACGAAAGTGCAATACCAGACAAAGCGCAGCACCAAACGAAAACACAACACTAGAAGAAACACAAACTAGATGAAAGTGCAATAACAGACGAAATGCGACACCAGACAAAGCACGACACCAGACGAAAGCATGACACTAAACGAAGCACGATAACAGACGAAGCACGACAATAGATGAAGCGTTATAATAGATGAAGCGGAATAACAAAACAAACATAATAACAGAAGAAGCATTATTCCAGACGATACAAAATGAAGATATTCTAGAATGTCAGATAGTTAGTTAGTTGGAGTTAGTTACAGAACTGAACTAATAATCGTTTCTAGAAGATTCAAGAAGCATTTTTCAAGAAGATAGTTAGAGACTTAGGCTATAAATTCTACTTCTAGTTGAAGACTAAGATAACGAATGCTTTTACATTAGCAAATATTCTGTATTCAAAGTGCGAAAGAAGTGAGCGAGTAGATCTGTAACATAAAGCTCAAAAATACTTTTCTTAGGGAGAGGAAGAAAGGCTAGAGCCTGGAGAGGCTAATATAGCTGATAAAGAATACCTTATGAGAGAGACCTAAAGAGGTTCTATAAGTGTAGGAAGAATACTTGTAAAGTTGAAGAGTATAGTAAAATCTCAGAGTAACTCTGAAGACTGGATGTAGTCCAAGGTTTGGGATGAACCAGTATAAAATCGTAGTGTCTATTCTCTAGCCCTTACTTTTAATTTTCTTCTTGTTAGATGAAGTAGATAATATTACTTGCGATTGCATTGCTTATCAACTTTAGCAAAGTTTTTAGTAATCATTAGAATTTTTGTAAAGAAATTCAAGAAGTCTCAAAAGATTAAAATTTTAAAAAAGATTACACAATTCAACTGCCCTTCTTGTGTAGTTTACATATCATATCGGATTTTTATATTAATAAGTGATTTACTTCATGTAATACCTCTGATTAACTCATCCTGATATTTGTTACACTGACAACAAGGTTTCTCAATTCATATATTCACCTATTGATCAACAATGGATATCAGTTAAACGAATGCTCAGATATCTTCTTAGCACTATTAATCATAACATTTGTTGAGACACACAAGTTCTTTTCATATCTCGACTTATAGTGACTCCGATTAGGGAGGCAACGTTGTTGATTATAAAAGTATCTTAAGCTTTGCTATTTATGTTGGTAGCAATTTAATATCGTGGGGATCAAGGAAACAAAGAATGATGGCCAAATCATCTACCAAAGCTTAGTATCGTGCTATTGCTAATGTTGTAATAGAGTTATAGTGGTGACAATAAGTTATGCAAGAAATTAGTATTCCTTCAACATCCTCTCCTATTTTGTGGTATGATAATTTAAGTTCTGCTTATCTCACTACTACACCTATTTTTCACGTGGTCTAAACATTTGAAAATTGAATTTTATTATGTGTTAGATAAAGTTGTTAACAAAGAACTTCAATTGTGTTATATTGCAATTACTAATCAACTATCCAATTATAACCAACAGGTTCCCCAAATCATCATTTTCCATTTAAAGAACAAGTTGACTGTCTTGCCAAGACCAATTCAACTTGCGGGAGGGTGATAAAAATAACTAAAGTTCATATCTATTATAACTATTATTGTTTGGTTTGTTATGTATGGCATATCTAAATTAATACTTATCCTACAGTTTAGATAGACATTATCCAAACTTATCTTATAGTTTTGTAAACTCTTGTAAACTCTAGATATGTATCAGATGCTCAACGTGAATGAAGTGCATTTGTCTTTCTAAAAATCTTTTATAAATATAATCAATGAAGATTATACCTTACCTAGATAATATTGAACTTTATTTAACAATTTGATGATAACTTCAGTTTTATATCTATCCACCCTTATTGTGTATTCTAAGTATAGCAACCTAAGAGTTTAAATAAAATTTAAAGACTATAACTTACAAATTTTAATTAAAAATACTTACTATTTTGAAAATATTTCAAAAGCTATTTTGTGATAATAAAATATTAAAAATAATTTTCTATTAAATTTTTGTTGAATTATTTCAATATAAATAATCATTTGACCGATTATTAAAGAGGTGACATTATATATATGATCAACATACCCTTTTTTAAATATTATTATTTTCTTGTTCTCTGTAGTTAACCTTCCTAAATATTTATCTGTAAGGCTATGTTTAGTTGGATGTAAGATTTTTAATAAAATAGAATAGAATGGAATGATTTATAATAAAATGGAATGTAAATGGATGTAATATTAAAAAAATATTATTTAGGAGGGATGAAAGAGCTCATAATATAATATAGTGAATTGTTGTTTGGAATAAGAGTTCATAATGTAATATAGTGAAAAGTTATTTATCATTTTACATTTCATCCTGAACTCTCTAAACCAGAGGTTTATCATTGTTACCGTTTAGGATAGAATGAGATATATATGAAATCCTCATTTTCTATCATATTACATTTCATTATATTAGAAACTTTCTTCTCAAATGATAGAATAATATTACATTCCATTTCATCCCATTAATAAAACCACCAACCAAACATATTCTAAGGCATTATTTTTCCTTTTAATTTTAAGAGCTTTTAAGTGTTAAGGTCTAACTTTGAATTTCTACCTTTTGTTAAATTGTAAATTGCATATCAATTAATTTATTCATAATTTGTGAATTGTTATGCATGCAATGCAATGACACTCTTAAATAATTTCATAAAAATTGAAATCTAAATATATGCATCCGATTTTTGTCTTATGATATTTTTCGCAAAACTCATGTCTTATTTGTCGGAAAACACCTATAATTTACATAATAAGGAATGATAAAAGAAAGATTATGCAAGGAAAGAAAATTAAAGAATCATTGTTTTAATGATCTTCATGATTATCAAAATGCAACTTCAATTATTCTTACGTAGTTAAAATATTTGTTAATATGTAAAAATACTTTAAACAATAGTGGCTTTGATGATTATGAATACCATTAATTTATGATATGTAATTAGATCCTTATGTAAGATGTTGATGTTAAATATCATTTGAAGCAACTCAATTTAACTAATTTTGCAATATTAAGATAAGAATGTATTGTAGATTAAACAAGTAAAAAAGAATACGAGTACAATGCTATATGCTTGTTTGAAGTGGATTAAAATTATAAATTGCAACGAAACTATTCTAAGAGTATCTAATAATTTGAGAAATATAAATTAAATAGTAAGGTTATATTCGTAGGACTCCTTGAAATTTAAAAATTAACACATTAATCCCTTATTTTTTTAAAATTATTAAATATCACTATTATGTTTTAGTTATCGTAAATTCCCTTACTATTAAGCTGTGGTTCAAAATCCTATTTAAACAAGTGAAAAACATGGAAGAATATCTCATGTAAATTTCTAAAGCTTCAAACGACGACGTTTTAATGTGTAAATAGGGTTTATTAACTGCATGAAAGCCAGAAAATATATTAACTAAAATCTCTGGTAATTTTAAGGACAATGGACTAATATGATAGCTTGTCAAACTTGAGAACGATCCTAAGAAATAGTATTATTGAAAAAAATTTCACTACTTTCAAACCATTAAATCTGGTAAATAATTAAAAAAACCAAATTATTATTTTGTACCCCTCCACACTTTAAATCATTTTGTGGTGTATAAAGGTCCTTTAGACAATGTTAACCTTAATGATTATGTAATTGTATAGCCGAAGTACCTACCAAAAAATATCTTAGCCTGCCTCAATAAACGTTTTGCACGTCTCTGTGTTTCAACGGTTTTCCTCTTCTCACTATCCCACAGTACCATGCTAACGGGGTATTTCACACTTCATATTGAAACGATTTGAAACATACATTATCCTACCATAATAGAATCTAACTCTTCCAGCGATTTACTCAGACGTCCTTTATCCATTTTAAGGATCATAACTACAAATACTAAGAATCTAAGCTCAGTTAATCGAAATCTGCACTGATCCTACGAGTACAATAATTCATAAGCAACGGCAAGATTCTCTCGTTCCTTTGACGGGTTACGGAAACTTCTCAAGCTAATGGAGAAGCTTTTACGTCTAATAAAATGATCTTAGACAAGGCACCATGTTTTGTTAGGAAATAATCTGTGTATCATCTCTTCATGAATACGAGAACGAAAGGAAAAATTGCACAAAAAGAACTACCAACATAAGATGAGATGAATAGCAGCAAAAACACCATCTCCATATGCTAAGCGTAGGCGATTAAGTTTAATATAGAAACAGGGTTTTAAGCAACAACCTGCGCTTATATAATAGGTATGGAAACAAGGGTGCTGATTTCTCTTGGCAAAACCATTTATACCCTGTAAGTCAGAGACTATTAATTTCTTGACTTACCACCTCTTTCCACGGCCTCCTCGGCCTCTTCCACCTCTTCCACCGTGACCCTTTCGACCACCAAGTAACTTGTTGGCATCTGGTTTTGCTTTCATATCCTCTGGTAAGGGAAGAATATTATCCACACACTTCCTGAAGCTGAAATCATCAAAAGAGTCATCATCCCTAATCAGGAAGAAGCATCGACTCTTAAATGTTGGATGATTTTGGACTTGGAAAGCCCGGATCCCAGAACCAATCTTCTTGTCGGGCTCCAGATGACCCTTTTTCAGCAGGTCTAGTAGGACCATGTGCTCATACTGCAATAAAAACCACAAATCAAATGACTTTGGGCAGTGAATTTAGCAGTAAAAGCTAGCATCATTGATTGAGCCATGATATGACCCATGAATGGCAAGGAATCCTATTAGGTCCTCACATTAAGCATCCTCCCCCAAATCCTGCATCCTCATCTAAATCCTTGTTGATTTGATGTCTCAAAAGCAACTCAATGCACACATTGACATAGGAAAGGTGATGCTATAGGCTGCAAAAGTAGCGATTGACACTGCAAGTGGTTTGACATTTTGAAGATTTGTTTCTGATAATTGACATTGAATCAAAGAAAAACCACTAGGAATTTGAGTCAAAAGCACCTCACAAGTATGGGGATACATGTTTCCCAAAAAGACAAGGAAGTTCTAATATGCAATGAGATCAGAATGCCCTTTATCATTTGGAAGGAAAAAAAGAGTTCATTATAACTCAAAACTTTGACTATTATCCCATATTTTAATAAGCTCAATGCAGATTAATTAATCCCACATCCAACAGTATAAATCACGCCAGAACAATGTCTAATTCCTCTTACTCTGGCAAACAACTGTAATTCAATTTCCCTATACACAAAATGCAGAAAGTAAGCTAAAAGGAGCAATTACGAGCATTATCAGATCATCAAGTAGCTCCTAAAGGCCCAAAATCTAAACTATTCCCCACAGGTGATGCTAAGGAGAAAGTAACACAATGGACCAGAATTATGGGTGGAATGGAACGGGGAAGGTATGACTCTAAACATGTCATAATGAATTTCCATTCTTGTAAAGGGGACCAAACACAGGAAACAATGGTGCGCTGTATAGTCCCTTTACTACCTTGTACCAAACACCATCTATTTATATCCCCATAGCCAAGAGAAAGGGGTAGATATAGTTCACAACACAGTCTACATAGCAATTATTAATAACAACCACAAGTTTAAAACTGGAAAAGGTAAAATTTGATAATCCAAAAGAAACTAAAAAAAATATTAGTAAACTAGCTGCTTGAATCACTTACACTTCCTCTTCTAGACACGCTAGAATAACCTATATCAACTCTAAATTCAATTCCACCCCTCAACCACTAGAACACATGAAAATCCATCAATAGATGTTCTCCCTTAAACTCAATCCCATCCAACTAAATTAAAAGTTATACCTTTTAAAAAACATACTAATTAGAAGCTAAGCTGGGCATCGCTTATACATTTAGCCATCCATCCACTAAAAACTTTAAACTTTACTTTCAGTCATCAAATTCTAAAGGATAAACAACTATACCTTGTTGATTTTAACATGGGGAGGCCAAAAATGAAGGAATTTGTAGAAGTAATCAAACATCTCAACCGACGACCCAAAACTCTTCGGACCCAATGTCACCGGACCGACCTCCTCTTTCTCTTCCTCTTCTCCCTTCTCTTCTCCATTTCCATCAATTTCTTCTTCAACCTTCTTCTCAAGTCTCTCCTCTTCCACAGACTTGTCCACCTTCTGCCTCTTCACCAACTCCTCATGTCCATCCTCCTCCCCTCTGGGTCGCTTCCCGTCGTTGGCCTCGATGACGTCCATGTCCTCGCCGATTGCCTCCACGTTCTCTCCGGCCGCTTCGCTCTCCGTCATCTTTCAACTGAGGCCACAAAACCCTACGGTTATGGGAATTTATGATTCTTCACATGGGGTTTTTCAGGTTTTTCACTGTTGGACCTGGATCAGGTTTACGATTGTTCTCTTTCAAAAGCCCAACTTTTCTTAGCTAAGCCTGTCTGTAGCCCTCTCCATTTTAAAAACTATTATCCTTGTCAGTGAGTTCGAAAGATTGCACCCTTTGCCAAATAGTGCAATTTCTGCATTGTCTTCGAAGCTGGAGTAATGCTTTGGGAAATGGCATTAATTCACCTGATCTATTAATTCTGCACCAATGTTTTGGAAAATGGCTTTAATTTACCTGATCCATTAATTCTGTATTAACATTCAACTATTCAATAATTGGAAGAGAGAAAAAATAGATGGGTTAGATGTTATTGAAACAGGTGATTTGAAAATAGTCTCTTTAAGCTCTCAATCGTAATAGAAAACTTTCACCACTCCTTTTGATATGATAATTAATATCCAAGCTTTCTACTTTTCTAAAATTAGCTCCTCTCAAAATTTTAGAAAAAATATAAAGCATTATAAGGTGATACTTGATTAAAAATTATAAGTATAGTATTTTTATAATATAGTTTAAAGTTCATATCCACCATTTTTTAAGTCCTCAAAATAATTTTTCTTTTGACATACAAATTGTAGTAGTTTTTTTTTCAAATTTCACATTTTACTCATAAAAGTGGTTCTTATAATTGAAAAATAAAAGAAAATAAAAAATTTACATAATATATTATATGATTTCTATTTAAGAGAGAACTCGTATCTATAAACAATACATTGCATTCAAATAAAGAAAGAAGTTTGCTGAGAGGAAATCAAATGATTATTATAAGTTAAGAAAATTTGTAACTAATATTTTAAATTTTTTTTTTTAGAATAGCTTCCACATCCTCCCTTTAAGGTCAAGATGGCCAAAGATTGTTAAGTTATAGTTTGTAAATGAGACTATGAAATCGGCTAGTGAATGAGCTTTAGTGAAAATATCAACAATCTAATCTTTAAAAGAAAGCAAATATAAGTCAAATTACACCTTGAATGATATGATGTCTTATAAAGTGATAATCATTCTTAACATATTTACTATGCCTATTGAAGATTTCATTATTTACAATATTTATAGAATTGTGATTATCACAATAGAGAATAATAGTTGATGAATGTATAATGCCCATACCTCTTAGTAATTCACAACCAAATAAGTTCAGAAGTAATATCATCCATGGTTTAATATTTACCTTCACTACTAGAGTGAGATGTGATTGTTTGCTTCTTACTATGTCATAAGATTAACTAATCTCTATATAAAATAAACCACTGTAGTTCATTGATCAATATGATCACCAGCAAATCTACATCAAAATAAGCTTTTAGAACAAGAGGTGAATGTATAAAAAAAAAGTTATAAAATAATGGCTAATTAAGATAATAGGTAGTGTGTAACATAGAAATATGATGAATGATTGTAAAACAAACATGAATTGAATAATAATATGGATTGCCTAAGCATTGTTAAGTCGAATAACTATAAGATAAACAAGATTACCAATTAATTTTTCATAAATAATGCCATCACTGAGAAAAGTACCATCACTAGTAGAATAATGGGTATTAGATTCTACAAGAGTGTATACAATTGGAATATGTGAGGCATATATGAGAAATAAGCTCATAGGATACTTGTAGGATGAGATTTCAAGGTCAAGAAAG
>JANTNU010000006.1:29887899-29898409 GCA_024752395.1 Erythroxylum havanense
ACAAACCTTACAAGGTGAATAAGATTTTATTCCCTCAATTTACCCTACAACCTACGCATTTCTCTATTGTTTTCTTATATGATATCAAAGCCATCACCTCTTATTTCTACCTTCAAACTTACAAATGTTTAATACTATTGACAACAGTGGCTCTAGTGCCACGAACTCACCCACAACAAATGACTATGAGCCATACTCAGTCACCAATACAGAGAACCCCAATGCTATACTTGTCACTATATCCTTTAGTGGCAACAACTACTTTACTTGGAACAGGTCATGACCATTGCCTTATGTGCCAAGGACAATTTATTTTTCATCGATGGGACTTGCATCATGCCCACAGAAGATGAAGCATTATTAGCAAGGTGGAAGAGAGCAGATAACATGATAAAATCATGAATTTTACAATGCTATGATTAAAGAACTAAGTGATGCCTTTTTATCTTTCTCTACTGCTAGAGAACTTTGGGTAGAATTATAAGAGAGGTTTGGTGAGGCAAATGGGCCGTTGTTATACCAAATAGAGAGGGAAATAAGCTCTCTTAAACAAGGTACTTTAACAATGTCTGTCTACCACACTAAGTTAAAGAAATTATGGGATGATCTATCTAGCCTAAGTTCCACTCTTATGTGCACTTGTGATGCCTCAAGGGCCATCACTGTCAAAGAAAATACTCATAGGCTTGTTTAATTTTTAATGAGTCTTACTGATGAGTTTGAGCATGTAGTTAATGAGATTATGCTAACGGAGCCACTGTCTATTGTGAATAAAACTTTCTCTATGTTGCAAACTATTGAAAGACAAAGAATGGTAAATGCTACTACAGACAGTAGTCCTAATATGGCAATGTTAGCTAAGCAGTCAAATAGTTTAAGGAAAGGTGGCAAAAGCAGCAACAATTCCAGTAAAGGGCCTTACCTTAAGAAGATAAGTACTGTGAAAAATATAAGAAGAGTGGGCATATCTTGGAAACTTGCTTCAAAATTCATGGGATTTTAGACTAGTACAAGGAGCTTGCTGCACGAAGAGAGAAAGGAAAAGCCAACATGGTTCAAATAGCTAAAAGTCCTGCAGAAACAACACAAGAAAACAATGAAGAAAAGCTATGAAATGCACAAATATCTCTTAGTATTGCTAATTTCATTCAACAAAAAATAGGGAAGGCTATGAAAGGCAAAGTAGTGAGAGAGGTAAAATTTTCAGGATACCACAACTATGCAGGTACTATCACTCACTCTGTGGGCACAACATACAACTACACTAACTATTGGCTTATTGATTTTGGTACCTCTACGCATATGATAGCAGATCTCAATCAATGCACTAGCTATATAATTAATAATGCATATGATCCAGTGACTCTGCCAGATGGGACTAAGCAAGAGGTTGCTCATATTGGGCAGTCACACATAGGGGATAAAGTCTCCCTAAATGGTGTTCTACATATTCCTAATTTCTTCAAGAACCTATTATCTGTTAATAAACTTACTACTCATAATGAAGTTGCTACAATGTTCATCTCTAACAAGTTGTTTTTACAGGACTTTCGGACTAATAATGTCATAGCTATTATCAAGGTAGTAAATGGATTATATGAGCTGAGCACAGAGACTCTCCTAACCTCAAGTAGACAAAAAGGTCCTTCTCTTGAGTTCTACAAGGCTGAGAATGTTGTTTTTAATGTTTCAGTTTTTTTGATCTATGGCATTCTAGATTAGAGCATGTACCCAAAGAAAAACTGCAGCACATTAATGAAATCAATGTTTCTATTCCCATTAAACATGATTGCCATGTGTGTCCTCTAGCCAAACAACACAGGAAACATTTCCCTAAAAATGAGATACATTCGGCTAGACCTTCTGAAATCATTCATATGGACTTGTGGGGACCTTAAAGTGTTTCTACTATGGGGGATTCACATTATTTTCTTACAATAGTGAATGATTTTACTAGAGCTACCTGGACATTCATACTAAGACACAAGTACTAAACCACTCAAACCATCATGCAATTTCTTAGAAATATTGAGAGATAGTTTGATACTAGAGTGTTAAAGATACATACTGATAATGGGAAGGAGTTCATCAATCAAGAGTGCATTAAAATTTTTATAGAAATGGGAATTCATCACCAAAAGAGTAACCCCTATACACCACAGCAAAATGGTGTGGTAGAAATTAAGCACAAACACTTACTTCAAATCACTAGAGTCTTTCTTTTCAAAGCCAAATTATCTAAGGGATACTAGGGAGAGGCCCTATTGACAACTACATACTTGATTAACCGAATCCCAACTAAAAGCCTGGGTTGGATTAGCCCAACACAGATCCAAAATATCCTACTCAAACATCTACCATTCCAACCCCAGTGATTTATGTGACAACAATCCAGAACAAAGCTCCTACACACCTGGATATGTCTCACCAAACAATCCACCTGACCACCCCACATTACCTACAGTTCCTACACAAAGAAAAAGCAACAGAGTTCACATACCACCTAAATACTTGCAATATTATGTCCTCCAAACTTCAGCAAATCCATCCATTTACTCCCTTGATGATAATGTAGCATTACAAGTCTGTTTTCCTACAGGAACAAATGAAGACAGATTAAGAAAGTTAAACATCAAACACAACAATGCTTACAGTAATTTCATAGGTATTGTTTCTGTGATCTTTGAACCTTTATCCTCTGAGTCTACAAGTAAGGATGAAAAATGGGTGGAGTCCATGAATGAACAATTGTCTGCATTAAAAAAAATAAAACTTGGATACTGACAGATCTACCTAAAGGAAAGAAGGCCACAGCCTCAAAGTGGGTGTATAAAGTTAAGCACAATTCAGATGATACCCCAGACAAATTGAAATCTAGACTTGTGGCAAAGGGTTTTAGCCAAAGGGAAGGAGCTGATTATTCAGAAGTTTTCTCTCCAATGGCAAAAGTTATGACCATAAGAATGTTCTTGGCCATTGCTGCCTCCAAGCAATGGCCAATACACCAATGCGACATCAATGATGCCTTTTTGCATGGCTATCTAAAAGAGGAGCTATATATGATACCACCACAAGGCTACACTAAGACTAAGGAAGGACAGGTATGTAGGCTAATCAAGTCCATCTATGGTTTAAAACAGGCAGGTAGGCAATGGAATAAAGAACTATCCTCAAAACTGCATTCAATTGGTTTCACAAAATCCGAAGTAGATCACTGCTTATACATTAAGGGGACAAGAGAAAATTTTATGGCAGTAATCATCTATGTCGATGACATTTTAATAACGGGTGCTAATGAAGAACAGATGGAATCAGTAAAGAAAGCTTTGAATGCAGAGTTTACAATCAAAGATCTGGGATATGCGAAATTTTTCTTAGGAATAGAAATAGCAAGAGCAGAGCACGGGATATTACTTACTCAGAATAAATACATTAGGGATATCCTGTAGTAAACCAACTTGTCGGATTGTACTCCCTGCACAACACCCATCGTTCCTGGAACAAAATTAACCATTGAGGAGGGTGAGCTACTGAAGAAGCCAGAACTATACAGAAGATTAGTCGGAAGATTACAGTATCTAGGCTTTACCAGACCAGATATCATGTATGTAACACAACAGCTAAGCCAATTTATGAGAAACCCTAGACTACCCCATTGGGAAGCAACCAAACAGGTACTGAAATACCTTAAAGGAACTCAAAATCTAGGGATTTTTTACGCAACAAATGAAAACCCTCACCTTATAGCCTTTTCTAACTCAGATTGGGGAAGGTGTGTCTTCTCAAGACGCTCCTTAACCGGTTTCTACATATTCCTCGGTAGATCTCCGATCTCCTGAAAAACGAAGAAGCAAACTACTGTGAATCGATCATCAGCTGAATCGGAGTACAGAAGTTTAGCTTCAACGACTTGCGAGCTAAAGTGGATAATACAACTACTTCAAGCCTTTAGGGTTAATGTTTAAGAACCCATACCTCTGTATTCGGACAATCAAGCCGCCATTTACATCTCGAAAAATCCTGTTTTTCACTAGAGAACGTAGCACCTTGAGATAGATCTATATCTGGTTCGCGATTGCATGAGTTTAGGGTTTCTTGAGTTGCGACACGTGAACACTAAAGAGTATATCGCGGACTTATTTACGAAGGCGTTGTCCGCACGATTGTTTTTGAATCTCGTTAACAAGTTTGGAGTCGCTGACTGAGCCTCCAACTTGAAGTGCGGGTGATGAAAGACCCAAAAAAAAACAATGGGTTGAACTATAATGCTCCTAATGGACCAACTCTATTGTACCGTGATGCTTCTAGTGGACCAGCTCTATTGTTTTATTCTCTTACTTTTTTCCTTTGTTGTCTTTTTCTGTTTTGTCTTTCTCTTCCTCTTCTTCCATCTAATACTATACAACTAACAAATACACATGTCAGGTAGTTAGAATATTTTCCTTGATTCTAGGAGACTCAACCAATAACATTTTAGATAAAATAGTATAAATAGTGCTCTGTACAAACCTTACAAGGTAAATAAGATTTTATTCCCTCAATTTATCCTACAACCTACGCATTTCTCTACGGTTTTCTTACATTAAGGTTATGATGTTACACATTGTTTGGTGTTATTCTGAAATCCAAGTGTGTTAAGAAAGAATTCTTTCAGAATTTATAAATAATTTTTATCAACGATATAATTAGACATTGAAGCAGTTTTTTGTTATAATTATGTATTTTCTTATTTTGGCTAACCACATGTGGCTATCTCCTTAAGTTGCTTCTATCCCACTTAGCCATAAGTTTATTAACTACGTCTCATCATGTTCTTAATTTGCATATACTGGAGTTCCATAAATTCAACACATTTTTTTCCCAGATGATTACATTATATGCACAAATGTTTATTATTTATAAGTAATTGATTCTACGTCTGAGCATGTAGTAGTTCTTTAAGTTAACTATAGTCGACGATGTGCAAACCCTCATTAGGAATTCATTAGTTTTTGGAGTCCAAAAAGCACAGGGCTCTCCTGATTTTAAAAATACAAATTTTTAAATCATCCAAAAATAGCTATGTAATTTAAAATTTTTTATAAAATTGTTATCATTAGACTTTTATTAAAAAGATCTAATGCAACGAACACAAGACTAGTAAAAACATACAAGACTGATGATAAATTGATAATATATCACGTGCGATATAAAATTGCAACTTGTGAGTCAATAGGCTTCTTTTTAATATATAATAAATATGTTATCAATTGTTTACTGAAAAATTAGTTCAGAATATTTCAATTATGGATTCTGATTCGTTCATTTTACTTATGGATTCTGATTCGTTCATTTTAAATATCTGGCAAGAAGAACATAAGTTTTAATGGAATGGGAACACAAAAGGATTACTTCACATTTGAAGCATGTATATATAAAGAAGATCATGGTTGTGATAAAGCGTTGTGTAAACATATAATCACTATGTATTATGACCTTTGAATTGATAGCTATTCAACCAGATGTAGAGTTATTTAGTTATTGAAGGACTGAATATTAATTTGTTAAGATATCTGTGGATTGAACTATTTGTAAAATTATATGAATCAAGATATAAGCAAATTAAGATAATAAAATTATAAACTAAATATTGGAAGAAAAAGGTATTTTCTCATTTGAGATCAAACTTGAACTTTTAAAAAATAATTTGGCATGGTTTGATTTATGAATTGTAATAATAAGATTAAGAGTGCAGACCATGACGATAACTGTGATGGTGACCATCATGCTCTGTCACTAGAAGCTCTATGGATTTGGATAGGCACTCATCACCTAATTGAAATTATCAATTCCAAGTTCATTATTGGCCATTTTATTCGTAAATTATATTCCCCAATATAAAAAAGTACTTGTAAATAATTTTTGAATAACTTAACTTTCATTATATTAATTACTAAAAACTTTCTACAGCAGAAGATGATATGACCACAGTAATGTTTAGACAATTTACGCAATTGGATGGCCTAATTAAGATTTAAATAATATTTCTTAACTTAGTATTAATAATAACAGAGAAGGACAGAAGAAGTTGCGAGATTTTTCCACGTTATCTGTTGTTAACTAGCTTCCTATAGTCCAATGATCATGCAGCTTCATGAACAACGTATCGGCCGGGGAACCTACCTACCAAAAATGATAATGACCCAAGGGCACTTTGAATTTTGCCTCCAACGAGCATCAATGTCAAGACTCATCTCCTCGCTTAAGCAATTCAGAGGTCATGATTTTGCCATCTTGCCGACACTGCAATGTTCCACTTCCACACAGGCATTAATTCACTTAAATCTTCATTCAAAGGTAAGAGAATGGAAAGAGGAAAGAAACCCCCGATCGAGGAGAGCTTCTTCATGAGAATAATTTACACCATCAAAAGAGAAAAGAAACGACAAATTAACATTGAATGGAAATTGGTGAGAGAGATCGGATAGATATCATTTATAATTTTCTTGCTTTTACAAAAATCGACCCCTAATGCTGATCAGATACTATCACCAAGAGGTGCACAAAATACAACGATTCAAGTTCTAACAAGAAGCCAATATGGACAATCCTGTTCAGATTTTTCGTCAGAAATACATAGAGATTTAGTCTTAATTTACACTTTTTGGTGTGGTGGATTCTGTCATCGTTACGGGCTGCTTAGGGACGAGTTTCATTATCACAAGACCTATAAGCTAAAGTAGAGTACTCATTAAAAAGACAAAGAAAAAAGACAAGGAATTCCTAGTAAACGGGGACTCGATCCGCTCTTTTCAGCTAGCTAGAACAACCCAGTACTGTCCTCTATCGACATGTGAATTAGATCGTCTTGATTCTGGGCTGCACTTTCATCAAGCAACCATTTCTCCAACAATGAGAATGGGACATGCGCCTCCATGCTTGGCTTGCTTTCGTCTTGGAAGAGGCCATTTTCTGGGGTAAAATTAGCATTTTCATCCATGGATTGAGAGGCGTCAGAATTGGAAGAGTTGAAGCTGAAGAGAGAGTCGAAGCCCTCAGGAGTGTTTGCAGTTGCACTATATATCCCATCGCTAGAGCTGGAATAGGCGCCCAGGGTGTTGTTGAAAGAACTTTGAGAGCCGTTCGAGGGATTTTTCATCCAGTTCTCAAGCAATTTTGCTATGTTGTCAGCGCTGGACACATAAGAAGAAGCCTGTGATTGAAATTGTAATGTATTGTGAGGCTCATAATCATCGGTGACAGATGACTTTGAGTCAGGCAATGAGCTGGTTTTGTCAAGAGACAGAGCCTCACAAAGGGCTTGTTTAGCCAACCGAATATCTGTTTGAAGCCTTCTCTCCCACTGGCCCTTTGCCTGTGAAGCAGAGAACCCGTCTTCACTTTGGCCATCTTGAAGCTTTTTCATCTTCCTTTTCAAGTGAGTGTTCCAGTAATTTTTTATGTCATTGTCCGTTCTTTGCGGAAGATAGGAGGCTATGGCTGCCCATCTTCAAAGAAAAAAAAAAAGAAAAACCATTAATTACTCTCAGTACTGTGTAACCTTGCTTCCGTCCCAATGAACATTAAAGAAACGGACAGCTATTTACTGTCACTGAATCTGACTCTCTTATATGTATGTAATTTACTCCATTGGGTTTAGAAGACCTTGATGATTAGCAACCGTAATTTGGAAATCAACTCTCAGAGAAGAGACAGAGATGATTTTACCTATTGCCCAAAAGAGCTTGGAGATGGATAATCATCTTCTCTTCATGATCAGTGAAGTTTCCACGCTTAATTCCTGGCCGGAGATAATTAGTCCATCTAAGCCTGCAACTTTTGCTGCATCTAAGCAAACCTGAAGAGATTGAAGTGCATAAAGTGAGAAGTTGAGAAAATTGTAGACTAAAGTGGAGCGTGTAGAGAAACAAATGTAACCCTACATCTGCGTTAATGCCTGAAGAAAATGAAAAGATAAAATCAAGGCTGCAGTTCAAACTATAAAGCGGTGCAGTGCAATAAATACACCAATTTAATGGCTAAACCAACCAAAAGTAAAGCAAAAGCCCAGAAAGAAAATTAGAAGACTAATAAGTAGTACCAATTAATATGCAGAAGATAATGTTTTCAAAAACTCTCAATCATGAAAAAAAGGAAAGCCAACTGAGGAACTCGAGTCCGAACCTGTATTAGTAGGAACTGATCTCCAATTCCCAGGTCCATGTTCTTGAATGTAAGATACCAAGATAATATCTTCTTCTGGTGTCCATGGACCTTTCTTCACACCAATCTTGTCACAGCAAGGTGGTTTTGACATATTATCCAGCTCTATTTTGGATGTTGATGAATGATCACCAGAGGTTATTGTAGGTAGCTAGATATGTGTGCTGTGTAAAGGGAATCAAATCTCCTTCCTTTTCTCTTTGAAATGCAGACACAAACGTCCAAGGGAAGGCTACGGCTTGTGTGTATATATAGAGGAGAAGTATACGCTGACCATACCATACGAGAGATAAAATTGTTTGCTTCTAAATAGCCGAAACAGACAGCATAGCAAAGAGCATTTACTCACTTGCTCGCCAAAGGTCAGCTATAATGCTCTCTCGCTCTCTCTCTCTCTCCCGTGCGCATTCATTACGGGCATCATTGAGGTGGCATCCCAAAGAGAAAGCGCTAATTCACTCTCATCCTCTTTAACGCCTGCACATCATTCTATGTGGCAGTAGAAAGTAAAATTTTGTGTCTTGTACCTTGCATTTTGGCCTGTTTTTCTACGGATGATGGTGATTATGTCAAGGGATTTGAACCTATTCATCCTTTTGATATGTTTATAATCTTGGTGTGTCTGTCTTTCATGTATGATATGATGATTTTAGCCAACATACTGTCACTTCGTTTGTAACAGATTGATTTCACTTCCTGTCACGATCGAAAATTGATATTTGCAGACGACTCATTTTCTCCGTTCGTTCGTTGGTTTGTTTGTGGACGGATATAATGAAATAAAAAAATAGACTCAATAAAACGATTTACTACTTGTTTGTATTAACCAATTAAGCACGCTATTCTCTTCAAATTGATCCTACTTGATCCTCTTTCCATTTCGTTCTGAAAATGTAACCCTTTGACATTTCCTCGAGGAAAAAACAAAACATTTGACATTTTTGGCTGTGAAGGAGTAAGAAACGCTGAACTGAGTGTCCTATTAGGGGCGAAGAAGCATGGTAGGCGGCATCCGGCTTCTGTTAATAGTTTAATCACGAGAAAGCAAGCCCTCATCCTATGCAAAATGGAAATAGGTTTAATGATGACCGAAGTTAAATATATATATAGATCTTTAGCTTATCCTTAAATTTTTCTTGGTTTGATTTTTTGGATATGTAATGTACTGCAGAATTAATTATTTTACATATTATAAATACAGCAATGTAATACCTAGCTACTACACTTGCATAATATATGCAGATAAGGTAATGGAAGTTTTGCTGTGTTTTATTATCAAATGATTAATGGACCATGTTTTATCGTTTCCACATTATATTACATGTAATACGTCCAGGCAATTAACAATTCGTAAACTATATGTTGATGTTATAATTGTTTCTATCATTTTTCATATAGATAAGAGAAAATTTTAACTTTGATAGTCATGCATGTTTGTTAATGGTATCATCTTTAGGCCATTTGAACTCTAAAATCTTTGGTCAATAATTTACCCACTCGGTTTACATTATTTGTAAACGACTCGAATTTTTTACCAGATTGAAGTTCGATCACATATATTTTGCTCGGCAATTCGATTGATTTTTAAATAAAAATAATTTCATTTCATTTTATTTATTATTTATTTTAGTTAAATTAATATGAATTAAATTTGATCGATTTAAAATTTAATTTAAAATTTAATCAATTCTAATTTCGAATGTTAATTTAAAAATTGATTAGAGGGGTTAAATTGTCATCCCAAAGGTTATTGAAATTAAATTCAACTAAATTTAGTAAAAGTTTTTGGGTATAAATCCATAGGTACGTTCTTTGACACATCATAGCCTCAAGTTAATGAAAAACCAAACTCCAAATGCTACATAAATACTTTTTCATGTAGCTACCTACATATATTGTTTGCATTCTGGTGAAGGCTGTGAGACATCAGAATTGATGCCTTATACAAAGTTTACATGACAAATACATTCCTTAATTTCTTTACATTCTATAACCATAATATGAGAAGCTTCAATAAGAAATTGACCATTAATTCATAATCAGCTCCAAATTCCACTAGACCAATTCAATATAAACTGTTGAGAAGTAAAATCAAGCTGCCAATAAACTAAATCCTTCTAGACTTTTATCCGAGAGGGCTTCGAGTTAGCACAATTACAGCCAATGAAAAGAAACTTTAAGGCAACGCTACTTTGATAATTACTGGTCAGATGATAACGCTCATTGATGTGCAACTGGTGATGCTGTCGCCTGCAACCAAATATAAAAGAAATCACTTCCGTTAAAACAAATTAATGTAGTAGCGGTA